>JAHPZR010038190.1:0-12500 GCA_019787425.1 Platygyra sinensis | reverse complement strand
ATAATAAATGTATGGTAGTAGCTAGCTTTTTCAGTCCTTAAATATTCTTTAACTTTGACCATCGTAGCTTTATAAAAAATAACACGCAAACTTCCGTGACAATCATGACAATAAAACATTCATCGAACTTGACGTTTCATATGTTTCGACATACACCTTCAGAAGTGAATGTTTAGAATAGAAGTAAGAACTAATTTTAAATTTAAGTTAAGTAACTAATTAACAATAACTATGACAGAAGGTGAGAGAAATTACCAAATTAAAAGTGTAAACTAATAAAGATGAAGCTTTTCGCTACTAACAGAATGATTCCCTGAAGAAGTCAGGCCGTGCCTGTCGAAATATATAACAATTATTCCATGAGCCCGCGTTGGATATGAAGTGATAAAATATATCCAACAAGGGCGAATGGAATAATTGTTTTAGTGAATTCTCAAACCGGGTTTTGCCGCCGATTTTTATTTCCACAATTTTACAAAGCGAAAAATTTTAAACTTGGCGCGCTATTTTCCATATGACGTAAAACTCCGACTATTGGCTCATAGTAGGAGCTTTTTAGCCAATCAAAAAGCTAGAAATGCAATAGTCGGAGCAGAGAATTTACTAATAAACTGATATATAACAGTTAACCCCAAGCCTTTGCATTTGCTGATCAGAATCTACCGGGCTCCGGTACTTTTCATTTGTCTGTTGGCCCTCTCCAGAGTCTAAAGTGTTTTTGTTCAATAACAATATCAGGAAAGGTAGACCTTCCGTTCCGCGTGGAGCCCCCTTTATCTTTGCAATGTGTATCTGGTCCTTATTGGGGAAGTATTGATCGAGTTCTTTTTTGCATGTTTATTGACCGAGCCGCAGGCAAGGTCCATAAACTTGCAATAAAAAATCTCGACCAATATTTTCCAAGAAGGACCGACGGAACAAGCTAGCTCAATAAAGGATTTATACCAGTGGCTCTTTTAAAATTCTCCTGCAAAATAAAAAGAATCTATGATTCTCTGCAAGCTTGCAAACACAATGCAAACTGTACAGAATATTGACATTTTCTCAGGCCACTTTCGTGAATGTTTAACCGGAATTTTCCACCAGGCAAAAAGAAAATAACCAATATATCCTACCAAAGACTGACAAACTGTTTTCTTTTATGGAAAGGACGTTGTGATAGAGCAACTTGTGAAAACTATTCTGAGCAGTCCAAGAAACTACTTTGCAAAGATTATGTATTAAGAAAAGTCGACAACGCACGCGCTAGGGGTTAAGGCGGGGCACACGTAAAGGCTGTTTTGACGTCACTTAAAACGGCCTTTTTGCCAATATCTCGGTAACGTTTCTAGCAACGCCAAATCCCTCTGCTGATTTCATTGACCACCCTTTGGCGGATTTGTGTAAATTTTTTGAGTGATTTTTGGGCTTTTAGGGGCTTTTCTTGAAGTGAAGAATTAGTAGATGGACAGCAAACAGTCTCCTATCAATCTGGGGCTCTCTTTTGGGCGGGTCAACTGCCTAGTAGTGTTTCCAACCCATTTTAATCCTAACAATTCCCTTTTAATATTACTTTAAATTTCACTCCTGTTCATGTATACCAACCTTAAAGGAGCAGTGTCACGAGGATTTTGCTGCTTTAGGTCAATTCTGTGCTAAAATAATTACTTTGAGGCTTTAATCATCAACAAGAAATGCTTCTGTAAAGCTACGACGAAGATATCAAATTAATTTTATCAGAGAGGGCTAACCATAATAAAATTCTTGAGGATTTTTCGAACACGTAGCATCAAAACTTGGAAAAATTGGCCATTTTTTTCAAATTTTAATCCATTTCCATCCATGCTATCCGTAGCGACAGGCGACGTACAGGAAACAGTTTCAGTACCTTCAAATTGTCTTTAATAACGAAACTAGATCATTAGTTTTGGAATTCAATTGATGCGAAGACACCTTCTAGCTTTTTATAAAGTTGCCAAATAGCGTGACAATTCCCCTTTAATTTCAGTCGAAATTTTGCCTTTACACATACTCCCTCCTTCTCCCCCACAGTATTAAACGGGTCTTGAGCCTGCGATCCATTCGAGAAGCAGGACCTGACTAGCGGTCAACTTTAAAAAACACCGTCGCGACAGGTGAATCTGAGCCCGTGAAATGGTCACGCAATGCTGATCAGCGGATACTTTGTTTTGACAGCTGTCAATTAACCATAATATGGATCTCCAATATCAAAGATGTACCCACATGACGAGCAAAATTTTTGAGATCGATGGGTATGTGGCTCCACTTGTTCACTTTCGGCACGCAGGGGCTCCGCTATAATAACAATCTGTATGATTACTCAATAAGGGCACAAACAAAAGAAATAAATGAACATGGTCATTCAAATTCCTTTGTTTGTGTCCACTAGGTCTCACTGCCAAGCCAAATTTTAAAATATCGAAAACAGCCTATCGTCGCATTCATAACACGGCAACAGACCTTTAATTTAGCCATCGACATTCTAGAACGTGTTAAGTGTTTTCTTAAAAAGCTATATTTATCAGGTGGCTCTGATTCGAGATACCAAAAAGAAGAGTTTCACACAAAGAGCACTTGACCGGAAAGCTTCTTCACTGCGCAGGTGAGGGATAATTTTGTACCCAGATTGAGAAATCACTGAGTTTTCAGAGCTTAGCCTCGCCTTCCTTGACGAACACGCTAAATAAACCACTGATATTCCTGGCTTCAAACCATTAACTAAGTCATTTCTGGAATGAACCAATAACATCAAAGTTACATTAAAAAAAAACTAAACTTAGTACCGAGTCGGCACATTCAGGATTTACAGATATTTTATGAACTCTGTAAATGACTCGAATCTTTCAGTGCTACACTCGATCTGTCAAGTGTCAGTCAACTTAGTTATTTTGCAGCACAAGTCGACACACCCAATACAGCTTACGCGAATGAGTCGATCTCCATATGCGACAATGTGTGACGTTTATTTTCAGTATATGGGTATAATTACAAGCCATTCTGTAACCTTCAACGGCAATGTTTTGTACGTACAAAATCAATTTATCATGTTCCCATCGAAAAACAGAGCTAAAATCTTTCAGATCTTTAGCTAAACCACTGTTTTGTTCTGGTTTGGCCCTAATTTCTCGATGCAAATGGAACCGGAAGAGACACTGGAATCGCTTCCATCCGGGGAAACTTGCTGGCTTTGCCTCGCACCACCGAAGAACAATATCGGTCCCAGTTCACTGGACCCCAGAGTTCGCTCTCTTCTCCCACAACACCAGTGAGAGGCCATGCATCAGTCGCAGCAAATGTGAACACAAAATGACGTTTCAATTCATTTGATTGGTTGGCCGCTGAACCGTGTACAGTGAATGGATGATGCAGAGAAATGCCACCAGCGGGAACTTCCAAATGGACAGCGCCACTGGAGTCAAAGTTTGGATCGTTGATTTTTGAGGCAAACTTGTCTCCGTCGTAGTGATTATAAAGTGGACCTTTATGACTTTCTGGTATGACTTGTAGACAACCTTTAGCAACAGAAAGTTTATACATTAAATCAATTCATAATTACTGTAGCAATGGGAGAATCTGGTGCCACCGAGCCAAGGCAACATTTAAAATGAACTAATCATACATCTGCTCAAATTTGCTTCTTTTCACGTATACAATGCACCCATCCTACTGCCTTCTGTCTTACCACCATGGGCCCTATAAACTAGCTTAACTTTAAGCTAAACTGAATGTCTGTAGATAAGTCGAATAAAATAAAACAAATGTAAGTAAACCCGAAGTCAGAAAAGTTTACTTCTAGTTTTTGTCTATTAATGGCGGCCTTTAGTAGTTGCTCCTTGAAACTGACCACCTTCTAAAAGAGTCTGCTTCCGCGAGATAAAAGAGCTGGGCACAGCCGGATCATGCTGCCCTCTCCTTGGCTCCCTTAGCTTGCGCGAAGCCAGGAGAAGAGTTGCAAAACAGTTTCATATAAACCCTGCCCTAGTCATGTTCTTCAGATAGAAGGCATCTATCATGTGTAATGGCATACATGTAACTTCAATCGTTCTCTTACCATTTTCGCGACAGGAATCATCAATGGAGAGGAAACCAGTCACGAGGCTTTGATTTGTGTGAGGCCAGAAAACCCAGTCTTGGTGCCATTTGATTGGATAACTGCTGTGATTTGGATATTTGAAGAACAGAAGGTCGTGTTGAATGTAACGGACGGAGGGACCTATCTAAAATACAAACAGCAAAAGAGCAAGTGATCGCTTAAGCCATTCAAAAAGCACTGAAATGTACTACGATTATCAATTGAATAAGGCCGCGCGACGGAGCTTTGTTAGTGAGGAAATTCTATTGCCACGGGTAACTTTCGTCGTTTCCAGTCGTAAAAATATCGTCGCCTGCAATTTGCTGCCAATGACGTCAAAGTTGCAAATGGAAACGGAGCCAGTTGCCCGTAACAACAGTCCTGGGCAACAATACAAGCTGAACGTAAAAACCTGGTACGGTCACCAAACTTTCGTCGTGCCTCATTCAACTGATAAGAGTAGTACTACGCCGTCATGATTCGAGTTAATTTTTTTTGGTCAAATTAATCGGTAGATTTGAAAAGGGCGGATACTTTATTTCTTTTTCGATACACACATCCAAATCTGGTACCATACTACTTTAGCAATAGATACTCAGATATTCTTAAATTTCAATATTAGTGCGGTCAAACGAGAAAGCAGACTTATAATTCATTCATCTAATCAGACCGGCCATTCTACGTCAATGTTGTGAACGTCACTTTCGATATGGGGCGCCGAGCCAAGTGGCCCAACAGGCCGGCGTTTATCTCCTGTTTATGAGGCATGAAGTGACCAGGAGTATTTCTACTCTCCCTGGATGGTGTATGTGCTGGACAGAGGCACTGTGAGAGTAGTGTGAGAGTGGAGTAAAATGTCCTACATAATGTTCCTGGCCAAGACTCCAACCCGGGTCGCTTTCTCCCTTCGTAACAAACAGTCTTCAGTTTATCACAAACTTGGAACAAAGTTAACAGAAAAAATAACGAGTCCCATGCCCACACAGGTCTGTCAGTCGGTCGAATGCCCCTACTACTGTGGTTTAAGATGGCCTGAAGAATAAGGTCCATATGTGACGAGGTTTCAAACAGCTTTGGACCATATGTGCTGCTCTTTGCTAGGATCAGTGACGCGCATGGTGACGTATTTGGTCCCTTGTAAGAAGCCAGGAACTTCAGGGCCGGGTTGTTCAAAGCCCAGTTAAGCTAACCTAGGATTTGCAGGAATTTTTATTTCAGATTTATTACTTTTTGATGAGGTTTCCTGTTTATTTTGCTTGTCCTCCAGTTTTGAGTTTGAATAACTTCAGATCACGCCGGGCAAAACATAGGCAGTGAAAAACATTTTTCGACAAGAAAAACCATGCAACCATACTTTGCTTAGCGTTTAATCAATCATGACTCTGCCCAGATGTCATGTCACTTAGTTATCCGCATTCCCCTTAGTAATTCGAGAATAACGAAACAGAGAAGAGATGCAGTTCAAATTAAAACTTAATTTACCAGCTCACAAACCATGTCCAGCAGTTTTTTGTCACGGTTTATTTCATCAAAGAGAGGTTGAAGCATCGATGGCAACCTAACTCGTTTCAAAACTAGCTTGGATAAAGTGTTGTCCCACTCAAGGTTGAAATTTCTGTCTGACTTTGTCATTGGCGAGCTCCTGGTGAAGTGAAAAGAAAGTTGCAGTATTACGCGAACGGATGATGTACGCCGAAGATGGGGCGGATACAGGATTCTATAGAGAGGGGGATTAAAGAGATGGTCTCCTGTAAGGGGGCTCTGAGAGCATCCTTCCCGGAAAATTTTTAAATTTAAGAGATTCCAACGAACTCCCCGAACACTCTAAATCCGCCCTGGATTGAAGCTTTATCAGTCGATTCCATCAAAACCCAACCAACCTCGGCATTGTGTGAAAAAATCTCGCGCTTTATTCTGGACGGTTTCCACCATTGAGACCAGTGACTTTTTGAAAGGCCCTATGGTGCACTAAAGGAGAAAGTATACGCTTCACGACTGGGATCTGCATCACTGAGTTAATTAAAGGGACACAGTCAGCTTTGTGTCTGCGCTGACCTGGACACTAGTTTTCTCACTACTTTGAAAAAAGTTCACCCCAACCTGGAATCAAAGCTCATCTAGAAATCCGCTACAATTTTCGCAGTGTTTTGCTTGATTTTCAATCGTTTACTGAAAATCCTGTTTTTGAGTGTCCTTTTGCTCATCCTATGATATTATTTTTATCATCATGTCTGGTTAAAAACAGTATTCATTGCGTCTCCGTGGTATGCAAATTAGCTATGAAACCATGTGCGCCAGCTGACTGTGTCCCTTTAAGACAACCTGATAACACACAAAGAGTAGATACAGTCCCAGTATTCTTATGACAACCGGGCCTTAGTATTTTTTTTGTGGATTTGTAATCTAATAGGATATTTCCCAGTTCTCTTGCGCCTCTGTTTTAAAACGAGTCTAAGTGCGAAACCTTTCACATGAAAATGAGTTCTGCACGCAATTTCATTTTCATGCACAGCAAAGTCATTTTCATAAGAATGGTTTAATTTCACACTTAGACTCGCTTTGAAATAGAGGCACAAGGGAACTCGGAAATGGCCTATTATGGCATCGTTAGAGCTAAGTTGACACACAAATGTCTCGTCTTTGATGACGAACACTTCCGTCAGGATTTAAGGTTGCAAAATGCCCAGAGTTATGTACCAGTCAAATCGAAGCTTAAACATCCCCCCGGGCATTTGACGCCTCTTCCTGCCCGGGAGGGAGGGCATTTGATTACCACTCATAGGGGTGGGGAATTTGATCACTAGTCTCGATTTCATGTTACGAGTCGCCCTGATTCCACATGGGTCGATAAATCGTGGCGGAGACGGCGGAGACAAACTTTGGGTTTACCTCGGTGTAAGAACCTGTGAAGTTTTTCTTTGTTTTGTAGCTACTGTTAGGGTTGGGATCTATTATGTTGACTTCTTTGTTTTCTTTGTTTTACGTCACTGGTGAGTTTCACAGGTTCTTACACCGAGGCAGAGCCCAAACTTTGATGAATTCAAAGGAAAAGATTGCATATTCGTGGCGGATTGGTTGAAAACCGAAGGCCTACACAAGCTGTGTTCCGTACTTGAACGATTTATATCTATGTATTTTAATATGTGTTGTCTAATAAACCATGTTAACATGCACAGCCTCAGAAGTATAATAGAAGCTACCGAAAAGTTAAAACAGTAATCTGGTAATTTTCCCGGGGTGGGGGCATTTGAACAATTAACTTTTCGGCGCGGTGAGGAAGAGATTTGAACAAAAGTTTTCCAAAAATTCAAATGCCCGGGGGGTTGCCCGGGGGGATGTTGAAGCTTCGATTTGACTGGTACCAGGAGCCATAATCAGGGACGGAGACCGTAAGCGCGCGCCATTTCTAGTATTGGGGTTGGCGCCATGATATGGAATGCAAGGCCACTTTTAACGATTCACCAAACGAGCCGATTCCTTTGGCTCGGCAGTGGATGAAAGAACAAGGAATAAGTTGTATTTTTAGAACACATTGCGCCACACTGCTGCGAGGATTTTCGCGGATGTCGCGCAGGGGAAATGGCGTCCGAAATTCCCGAAATCGTTTATGCTTTTGGATCCTTTTGGTCCATCACTCAACGCCTTCATGGCCGTTGGAATTTTGATTAAGTATTTCCGCCGTAAGTTGCTCCAGTCTGAGTGAAGACGGTGCCTAATTTAGGTATGTCCCGCTTTTTATCTCTGACCAAGTTGAGTTACGCTGCTCCTTTTACGACAACTTCACATTACTCCGATCTAAATTTCACATATGAAGAAGATTAACAGCTTTTCCATAACAAAGAAGAAAAAAGAACTAGTTGGATATAGCAGCGTTTAGGCCCAATAAGTGACAATAGGTTTATGTCCTTAGATGCTGCTTAGTTTTGTTTGTGTAAATCCAATAAATTGTCTGTTGTCGATGAGTAAGAGCGCCCGCCGATGCGTGTTTTGCAAAGCTAGTAAAACATGACAAATTTATTGGACCTCGCACTTTGGTGTGAAACGTATATCGAACTCATATAATATCTCTAATGTTTAAGGTTGATTAATGTTTGAGAACATATTAAAAGCTTAGCTGAAAATATGTGAAAACAGCAGAAATAATCAGAAAAGTTACGATGACGCTTGTAATCAAAACTCGAATAAAGATTTCGATTGAGTTAAAACTCCTTGTCTATTTTATTTTCGCAGCGAAAGAAAGACGAAACACACATGATGTTAGTAGTCTTTTGGCGAACGTTAGTGAAAATTGTTGTAGTATCTCAGCACTAAAGACGACGAAACAAATCTTTTTCACGATTTTGCTTGACAATCTGAAAACACCGACTCGGACTTGAAAGTGCACGCGCTGCAGTATGCAAATGAACTACTCGTACGCGTCAGACAAAAACTTTTGCAAACTAGCCAAACAAGCAGAAACAACAAGAAACTATCAAAAACAGGTTTTGGTTATGAAAAAGCATTGTTTGGCAAACTCACAAATTAACAGCTCTTCGTTTTAGACCAGTGGGTCTTCGTTTTAGACCACAGGGTCTTCGTTTTAGACCACAGGGTCTTCGTTTTAGACCACAGGGTCTTCGTTTTAGACCACAGGGTCTTCGTTTTAGACCACAGGGTCTTCGTTTTAGACCACAGGGTCTTCGTTTTAGACCACAGGGTCTTCGTTTTAGACCACAGGGTCTTCGTTTTAGACCACAGGGTCTTCGTTTTAGACCAGTGGGTCTTCGTTTTAGACCACAGGGTCTTCGTTTTAGACCAGTGGGTCTTCGTTTTAGACCAGCGGGTCTTCGTTTTAGACCAGTGGGTCTTCGTTTTAGACCAGTGGGTCTTAGGTCTTAGGTCTTCGTTTTTGGGTCTTCGACACATCCAATCATAACTACCGGAACCTCCCGGTAGGTTCTGATTAGCAAATTTAAAGGCTTGCAGAAAATGAACACAGAAAGGCTGATCGTACGGTTGGGGTTAACTGTTTTGTATTTTCCAATATTTCGTCAGGCACTGCCCGACTTCTTCAGGGAATGTTTACAACTGAGAAAAGACGTTACAATTTAAACAACAAAGATAAAAGCCTATATAGTATTACAATAAAGAGGGGACCGTTGAAGTGACTAACAAATGACAAATAACCAGGAGTAAATTACCCAATACATACTGTCAGACGTAGAGTCAACCCGGCGTTTTCCGTATTGCATTCTATTGTTAGAACTGTAATGAGCGCAATGGTCTTTTGAATTTTCACGAAATATCTTTTTTTCTGGACATATATGATAATGCAAAATAGAGGGCAAAAGGGGAATCTCAGTCTTTGTTGTAACGTGACAAAGAATGGTCTTAGCTCGGGTATCATTGGGTATTCAAAGGGGTCGAGTGAAAACTCCCACAAGAGCTGCTTCTAAAAATAGGGAGATACGGGAAATGGTTGACTCGCAGGGTTAGTATAGGAGATGGAGGTTCCGGGTAATGGGCTCGTGCAAGAGCCCATTGGCCCAAACATTTTATGCAAAGAACTTGATACCGTAAGTAAAACAGGCCAACCTTCGACTCTAAAACAGGAACTTTAGGGGAGGTCCTAAGCAAGGCCAAACAAGACCACCAATAGAAGCTATTGTTTTAGGATAAGGTACTATTAACGGACAAAGACAAACAAATGGGGATAGTGGATTATGTTTCTTCCCGCGCGCATGCGATGCGATGCGTAGAGCGTGAGAGCGGCCGCGGAGCAGGCGCAAAGGATCTTTTTCCAGCCACACCCCTTTGCATTTTAGCGCGTGTATCCCACACGCCAGGTTAATATTTTGCTAAGTTTGCGATGCCGATGAACTAAAGACAAAATAGGGGGTCTGTGGCCAGACTATGGGGGTACTTGAATCACAAGACTCGCTCCACGACAAAAAATAGCCTAAACAGACTACTCAGAAAAGAACCTAAACAATTCTAAAAACTCATATCGAAGTTCATAACAATACAGTCGAAACGTGGCGGATAGTTGTTATTAATCTCCGTTTATTCAGTAACAAAACGCAAGTCACCACCTTTTACCAGGTTTTCATGTGAAAGTGGACAAAAGTGGCTAAATTTTTAAGAGTGGGCAAACGCCACTTTTAAGGAGCAACGCCACATAATAAAGTAGTAGTTAGACCTATTGTCAAAATTCAGGAGCATTCAAATACAGGTTTTACTGCATGACGTCTTTGTTACAGGACTGTAACAGTTTCAAGCTACAAGGTACTTGTAGGAAGCTGTTAGGTCCTATAGTATGTAATTGTAACATTTAATTTCAATCATTCACCATCAGAAAACAGGCTCTTGCTTGGTGTGGAAGACACTGTTGATGTAAAATAATGGAGAACGAAAGTACGAGGAAACAATAAGCCTCGGAGTCGGTTTGTGATGCGGTGTTCTATTGTGAAGTGTCCTGTGTTCTGAACACCACGAAGGAGCCAGAAAACAAAACCGTAACCTTCTTTAGATGGAACAGGGTAAACAAGTTCGTAAATAGGCTTGTACAAAAAATTGAATATTCTCTTGTCTTCAGTAACTGGGGACGCCGTGAATTGACTTGCTTTGTTCCGAATAGAAGAGATCCATGCTTTCAGATTCAAATGGAACCGGAAGTGACACTGGAATGGCCTCCATCCGGGGAAACTTGCTGGCTTTGCCTCGCACCACCGAGGAACAATATCGGTTCCAGTCCACTGGACCCCAAAGTTTTTTCTCCTTTCCCACAACGCCTATGAGAGGCCATGCATCTGTTGCGCTAAACGTGAACACACAATATCGTCTCGGCCCATTTGATTGGTTGGCCGCTGAACCGTGTACAGTGAATGGATGATGCAGAGAAATGCCACCCGCGGGAACTTCTAGATGGACAGCGCCACTGGAGTCAAAGTTCGCGTCGTTGATTTCAGAGGCAAACTTGTCTCCGTCGTGGTGATTATAAAGTGGACCTTTATGACTTCCTGGTATGACTTGTAGACAACCTTTAGAAACAGAAAGTACATGAAATTAAAATTAAATTCAGTTTGCAGTCTTCGATTACGGAAGTTTGTTATGTTTTACTATGAACAGCAGTGGCAGACTGAACAGTCATATGCAAACAGATCCGTATAGAATGTTGTATTTGTTGGATACAACAATGATAACCTAATTCCATATACGAATTAGTCCAGAGTAACCGCATTCTCAGCCAACGCAAACCCAATGTAAGGGGAGGCACCTCCCAAAAGCGGCCACCTTTATAGCGTGACACAAACGGACTAATTATGATCATTTTTATTGTAGTTAGACCTAGCTTGTAAACATTATTTGTGAACTACACTGTTAATTCAGTTTTTAACTGCCAGAAGTGTTAATAAACTATTTATTTATTTATTTATTTATTTATTTATTTATTTATTTATTTATTTATAAGTGTTGCGTGAAGAACGAAAAGTTCTTATCTTGACTCGTATCCCTTAGGGTTGGGGTTAGGTAAGGTAGCTATGTAACTCAGATCTCTTACCATTTTCACGCCGGGAGTCGTCAATAGAAAGGAAACCAGTCACAATACTTTGATTTGTGTGAGGCCAGAAAACCCAGTCTTGGTGCCATTTGATTGGGCAACCACCGCGGTCTGGATAGTTCAAAAACAGACAGTCGTGTTGAATGAAACGGATAGAGGGGCCGATCTGAAAAGCAGAGCAAATAATTTTTCAAGCCATTCAACCGAAGCAAGAAGGTGGGTACACGCTGGAAGACAAAAAAATGGTATTATTTTTTCGTTTGGAAAAGCTCTAGAGTATTTAATCTCCAATACCCTTTACACGGATTTTCCAAGCTGCCAAGTCAAGAAACGAAACAAAAAGCGGTTAGCAGCAGAAACGAAACTTATAATCATTCAACTAATCCACGAATTTAGTCAGTAGCTTACCAGGTCACAAACAATGTCCAGCAGTTTTGTGTCGTGGTGTATTTCTTCAAAGACTGGATGAACCATCGAAGGTAAGTTCACGCGTTTCAAAACTGGCTTAGACGAAGTGTCTTTCCACTCAATATTGTCATTTCCGTCCGACTCTGTCATGGCGGCGGCCCTGGTCAAGCGAAAGAAAAGGTTCAGTGTACTTTCTGTACTTTTAAGTTACCGTAGTGGGAGCCGAGACCTTATCAGTTTATTCCAGCAATAGCCATTCCCTCTTCTAGGCCATGCCCGGGTACAGATGTTTTGTGAAAGGACTAAAGAGCCAACAGAGTTTTTATCCTCGCCTGTTTACAACTTCCCAGCTCAATAGCGTCCTTCGTTTCGCAACCACCGCATGTTGAATTTCAGAGTTATAGCGGTGCGTGACAAAAAGTTTTATTCTATTTTATTCTACGCGGTGGTAAATTTAAATGTCCCATGGATAAAAAAAAA
>JAHPZR010038187.1:20000-31986 GCA_019787425.1 Platygyra sinensis | reverse complement strand
ATGCAAGTAGAGTCACTAGGGAAACCAAAAACAATCCGATTAATGAAGTAAAACGTCTTTATTGTCAGTTACGCTAACAAACGCTAACAAATATTGTTGTATGTTCAACAGTATACTCGACTCCAAGCTGCACAAACTGACAAAGATTCAGAGATGAAACACTGCGATCAACTCAGCAAGAACTAGATGGCATTACAAGCCAAGGTTGGAGGAAAAGAATATTTCGGTAAAACTTAGTGGGAGGCATGGTAGCCTATGATGGCTAGCGCCTTGTATTACGGATTGAGGGGTCTGGGTTGCAGCCTAACGGGTCACTGTGCTGTGTTGTTGGATAAGACACTATCGTCTCACAGTGCCTCTCTGCACCTAGAGAGTCACTCTGTGAGTACCAGCAACTGCAAGCTCAACTTGACATAATGCTCCGATAACTTCCAATGGAACAAACATCTCATTCAATTTCAGAGAAGTAACAATATGTCATGTATATAGTTTGGGTTAACAACCAGTTGTAGGCAACTCTGGAACACGTCTCATTTTTCTGTACACTTTATTGTGCTTCATGTAAGACACAACCAATATTGAATCGGGAGTGCAAGTATAAGATTTGTTTTCCAAGTTACCTCAACTAATATGATGTTTTTCATTTTATTTTTCTTTAACAACAGACCAAGAAGTTCGCTCCAGAACGCTGAAAATGAAGGAAGAATTAGAGGAGCAACTGGCTTCCGCAGTGGAGGTGAAATAATTTTTTCAATTCCTGTACCGGTGACATGCGTGAAATAGGTTTCAGTTGTAAACATAGCCATCTGTACGTGCCTATGCTGGTTACTTTCGACAGATCTAAGAGTTGTTTGTTTTGTTTTTCAGGAGCGTGGAATCTGCAGTTTCTGAAGCGTACAGTAGAGGTGTGATGGAAGGAAAGAACGGCTGGTGCCAACGAAAAACAAGCCTCAGTTCAACGTAGCAGATGAAGTAAGTCAGAAGGTTTCAGTTCTTAATGCGTTTTGGATCCCCAGTTATCTAGCTGCTACTGCTGAGAATTTGTTTGTATCAAGACAAGTTTGCCTTGATGACAATTTTTTTTTGTCTTTCTATAGTTTCCCAAGAGCGGTTTTCAAACTGTAGTAAAACCAAAGCAAGTCAAAGTAATTCCCTGATAACTTTCGACACCCTCAATATGTCAACGGGCTCTATCCTCGGTAAATTAAAAAGTTGAAGAACGACTCGGAGGTTCGAGTTCGCTAATAGCAAAAGGGACGAATACTAGCTATTTTAAAAGGTATGCATAGTGTTTTTCCGTTGTTATTCAATATGATTGTTGGTTAATTAACTAGAGCAATCCTATTTCCTTTCCTTTAACGTGAAAAAAGAAACTGACTGAGATCGGTGGACACTTTTGCTGATGACTATTAGTGTAAATGCATTCCCTGCATGTTACGTGCGTTACTATTGCGTGACATGCTGTAATACCATTGTGTGTATTCGGCAGGTCAAGGCGCGATAAATGAACAATGTTTTACTACATGACCTGAGGAATGAATTTGAGGCTGACAGATAGTTACACCGGCTCCGACATCATGAAGGTGGTTCTCAAAGACAATCAACGGTACGAACCAACTCACTCAGGGAGAGCACATGTTTTCACCCGCGACACCAAAAAAAGCCGAGGAAATAGAGGTTATACGAACCTTGAGTCGTGCAATGATCAAAGTGCTTTTGAGCTTTGCACTAGCGCTTGCATCTGCACATGTTGCCAGATACTGTCGCTTTGTTGCCTAGGGTTAAGTAAACCTTTGTACACCTTTTTTTGAAAAAAAGTTTGTGTGAGTTTTAAAGTTAAAAATTGAAATAAATTGAATTGAATTCCCTGCAGGGTCGGGCGCTGTTCAAAAACTGGTAACCGACTAACCTCAAGATTAAAATGTGACCGGAAGTTTTAATTTTCTTGTATAAAAATGTTTTTCAAATAGTTTGAGTGTTTTGTAGTTTGAGGTTACTCAGACTCCAAACTGAAGGGGACAGACAGATATAATAAAAAAAAAAAGCTTGCCGAAAAGTGCAAAACTAAAACCAAAATGTTCTTGCTTCATTCCTGCGTTTAAGGCGGCGAGAATACGCGATACAAAAACCTCAACCTTGTCGCGCAACATTGTTCGTTGCAAGTTTTCGTCGATGTTTCCCGTTTTTCACCGTGCGTGATCAACTTGACCGGCCCCAAAACATTTGTTGCGGGATGGAAGAAATGCGGCGCGACTGATTGGTTGAGTTGCTAGGGCACGAAAGCAGAATGTGATGCGCGACAAAGTTGTGAGTTTGATGAAAACGACGAGCTAATCAAGGCCAAAATTTGTTGATCAAAGTAGACCCCGCGCTCTACTTTTCGCAACAACTTCTTTCAACCCGCAGCAAATGTTTTTGTTGCGCGACAAAGTTGAAATCACGCAAGGTGAAAAAAACGGGAACAATCGACAAAAACTTGCAAACTGAAACAATGTTTGCGCGACAAGTTGAGGGTTTTTGTAGCTGGTAATTTCGCCGCCTTATTAGCTCAATCGGGCTTTGAACAATCTGGCTCGTTCAGGTTTACTACCTACCAAAATAAAAAAAAAAACGTTGTAATTGGTTGTCATTTTGTGTTAATATTTGTCTTTAAAATAGGAAGGTGACCATGAAACCTTGTGAGCGGGAAAGTCTGTCGAGAAAGAGAGAAAGTGCATTTTGAAGAAGAGAGGAGAAGAAGAGGAAGAAGATGAGGGAGAGGAAGAAGAAGAAGAAGACGAGGAGAGGAGGAGTGGGGACCCAAGGAAAAATAGGAGGGTAAAAGTAGAGGAAAAAGAAGACGAGAAACTTGCGAGTGAGAAATCAGTAGAAGAAGGAAGAGAGTGAAGAGGAAACAAGAGTCGGAGAGCGAAGAAAAAGGAGAGGAGATAAACAAGATGTCGACGCAGGTGGATGAGGACGAACCAGAAGAAGAGGTCAAAGATAGCAATAATGTGTTAGCAGAAGTAGAAACAGAAGGTAATAATAATACACAAGAAGACGAATTAGTGAACAATGAACTAAGCGAAGACGAAGTAACAACAAACGAACAGAAGATGGAAGAAACAGAAGATGCAAAACCACCGGACGAGGAGGGTAGGCAAGATGTTGATTCTGGTGAATCTGAAGTAGTTGTAAAAGATTCAAGTGATGGGATATTAGAAAGTAGTAATGTTGCGGAAGGCAAAGAAGACATTGATAATGTAGAAGACAATACTTCGGAAGCCGACTCGTTTCCAGGGAACCAAGTGGATGTACCTTCTTTAGAGGAGCTTACTGCTGAGGCAGAAGAGGAGAACTCTAGAACTGAATTAGATAGAACTGACACCTTAGAAAATGTAGCGCAGTCTGTACCAGACGAAAATAAAGCCGAAGAGCCTCTAAAAGATTCTGTCGCTGAAGAAAAGGAGGAGCAACCTGAAGAAGAGCAACCTAGAGAAGTACAACCTAGAGAAGAGCAAGACTCAAAAGGTAACGAGTGATCAAGATCTCAATCAGTACGCTGCAAGGCAGACAGCGCACAGTCTGTGCGAAACTTTCGACAGCTCTGACTTGTTATCCAAATTCAGTTAGAAAATGAGGTCTCTATGGTACTAATATTGTTTATTATAAAATTATTATTCAGAAGCCGATGGAGACTCGACGCAGGGAAACACCAAAAGTGAAGACAAACTTAAATCGTAAGTATTGGTGTTGTGTTTGTTAGTTTCGAAACCATCAGTTCGGTTGTCACGTACTGCTGGGAGGAGCCTTGTGTGACGATTCCAAAAAGAAAAAAAAAATGAGCAAGGGTGAAAAAACTGAACAAGGCTGATACTACGTTAATAACCTAACGCGACACGACATGACAGAGTCCAAACTGAACTTGAAGTGAGGACAGCTGTTGTGACCTGGTTGGGTCTTGTCAGCACGGTGTTGCAGCTCGAAGGCCGATTTTCTACTAAATACACATGGGAATGACCTCAGATGAAACCCGAATGTTAGCGGTCTTTACGGATTGGTCAACGCCACATACACAACACGTGAGTTTGAAAAATAAGCAAACATCCAGAATATGTCGATGTCGCGTTAACGAAGTTGTGGAAAGACAGAACTTATCCTGCAGCCAGAAACTACTTGGCCAGAACCATGTTTATAATGAACCTGTAGTGCTTTTAAAAGGGACTCAGTCAGCTTTAAGACCGCGCTCATTTGGACACCAGTTTTCTCACTTTGAAAAAAAGTTCACCCCAACCTGAAATCAAAGTTCATCCAGAAATCCGCTTTAATTGTCGCTGTGTTGTGCTTGATTTTCAATCGCTTACTGAACCTGTTTTGAGTGTCTTTTTGTTCATGCTATGATGTTTTTGTCATATCTAGTTAAAAACAGTATGGATCGCGCCTCTGTTGTATACACTGAATAGCTATGAAATGGTATCTAATGCGCATGTGCGCCAGCTGACTGTGTCCCTTTAAACCACGTGAGGAGGATAACACGGGAGGGAAGAAGCGCCTGCTAGTACTTTGTAGGATAATTACATAACTGAAATGAGACTATATCCTTGACTGTTATGGCTTCTCTGTTAAAAAAGTTTATTATTCACCTATGACACTCATGCTTTTCTTGTTGCGTAGGTTATTTTCTGATGATGATCATGACGACGTGGAAGCAACGTTTGGCTCGTTGTCTAAGAAAAAGGAACAGGAAAGTCCGGTATGTATCAGTTTATTACTTATTTAAACTTTTCCTGGTATTTTTTCTGGACCATACCACGTCTGCCAAGCAATTGAAATCAGCTTTTTACTTTTACTCTCGGATCGATTTGAAAACTTTTACACCAGGTATATGTTTATTTATTTTTAATTTTATTTTTTAATAGACAATTCTATCAGCTTTTTTATATCACATGTGATTCCCGCAAAATGCATGATTTTATCAATTTTCATTTTTTTTCTGTTTATCCTTTCCTCGGAAATGTCGATTGCGAAACATTACACCAAACTTTAATCTACTCCCTATTCAAGTTCTATAACTGGTATAATCTTTAAACCATAACGGAACAAGGTTGGTTGAAGATGGAGAAGAGTAAAAACGAAAGGTAATTTGAAAAATGTAGGCTAATCTTTTCAAGTTGCGGAAACCGTGACATAGCTCTTTTAACTTGTGGAGTTTGTTGTTTCTTGTTACACTGTCTTGCTTTGGATATTTGTCGTTGTTCTTTGCTAGTACTTCCCATTATTTCAGCGTGAAGGTCCTGCTAAAGCGGGCAACAACAGAAAAGCGTGGGAGAAGTCGCATAAACCAAATCACGTTTAGTTTGGGCTCCTCACCTTATCGAGTGGTTCAGAAACGTTTTTTCTTTTTGTGATTGGTTAAACCGGACTTACTGATCTCTTCACGCAAAGCCAAAGCTCGGAAGAGGCACCATTACTTTCGCACGTCGTTTAAAAACAACTTATGGGTGCATTTTTTGTTGTTTATTTATTTTTCTTCTTGTTCTTAAGGATTCTCCACCGCCTCGTGCTGTACCACCGCCATTGTTTGATGATGAAGATGACGACGACCTTGATTGGTTTAAGTGAAAAGAAAAGTAATGTAATAATGAAAGGTTATGATGTCAGATTTTCTTAGTTTCATTCAGGTCCTCCGATCGTTGGTGATGTTTGTGGAACAGAAAATATGCCATGTTAGAGAAGAAAATATCTAATGAAGTAAAAAAAAATAATGTTGGCTAAGGACATTCCAGGATCTCTAGTCCATGCCATCTCAGATCACTCGCGACTAAACAAACGTCTACTGTGAAATTCGGGAGCAACAGTGTACACAAGATAAAAAAAGTGTTTTTAAGTTTGTCGTTCCCAATTCGTCACCATCGTCTCCGGTTTCAAATATAACGTTTCCTGTTTGGTGACTAATTTAGTACATTTAACAATTGGTGTTTCAGCCCGAGTTTTCTAGGGGCGAATAGAATGAGCGAGGCGCAACCAAGTTTACTAATCGCTCGAAGAAATCGAAGACGCGCATTCTAATTGTTTTCGTTGACAATTTAAGGCATCGTTGTAGTCCAAATTGTACAGGTTTATGTATTAAGATGCCAAAACTAGACAATAGATATCCCTTTCAAGAGCTAAGCGCCCGCGCTTGTGTTGTGTCAGTGAATAGACAACAATGAGAACTAATCAGATTCGTGGCTTTCTCTGAGCCTTAGATAATGTCACGTGTAGAGCCGGTAATGTTTTGCATCCCAAAAGAATCCCTTAAATTTCATATCATATCTAGCTCCCTCAAGCAATAGTTATAGAGTATCATTTTATAATCTGGTGAACTCTTGCTTAGTTAGTGTTGATGAAGTGGTACTGAGTAAGTGACCCTCTTTCGCGGTCGACAATTCTTGTTGTAACATAGCTAGTAAAGCCGCGATATCACACTCCGTATACGTAATCGTGTATCATAATACAATGATGTACGTTCATGGCGTGGGCAAAGTTAACGTCCCCTCGCCATATTTCCATTGACAATGTGTGAAAACAATTGGCTTGTGCTTTAAGTTGTGCATTATAAAGTTATGGTGTAGTTACGATGTTTGGAGAGGACTCGGGAAGAAGCTCGAGTTGCAGTCGGCTGCGCCTCAAGCAACTCTTGGATCTCTCTCATGCTCAGAACTTGATGGACACTAAAGCATGAGTCAATTGTTAAGTGTGGTCAATTTACACACTTCTTTATTTTAACGTAAACACAAACGTTTTCTGATGCAAGCACTCAAGGAGTTTAAGAGAGAACTCTTCCAACTGTGTTTAAAGGGACATGGTTAAATTACTGAGAATTAGCTCGCTGTTGCGTCTGCATCAAGCTTTACACATGTCATTTGCGTCTTATCGTCTGTATTTTTTCTTTTGATCAAGCATGGTGTACGGATGTATTAATAGAAAAGCATCACTCGCGATCATGTTGTGTCAGTGATTTTGAGCGCAGAGAGTTGTGTTGAAATATATTATTATTAATTTATGTAATTATTGTTTCAACGCTCATCGAAACTTATTAACGCAAGAAAATGTGTAACATGCAGGAATCTTCTGCCCGTAGATTCATTCCAAGAAAATAATCAGTGGCCAATTCGAATACTTCTAGGTACTACTTACCATATTTAGTAACTACCCGGACCATTATGTGAGTGCCTATTTTGCTCGCGGTTAATTTCACTGCATTTTGCTTGCGATTAGCTTTCATTGGTATGTTAGGGTAACTCTGTATAAATTTATTGTACTGTAGTGTAAGTGTAACTAGCCGGACCATAACGTGAGTGCCTACACCAAGTACTTACCGCCAATATTCCCTCTTGACTCACGCCTGCAGGGAATCGTGGTAGTTGTATCACCGAAACAAAGATCCAGTCCAAGATGATGAATACAAAACCATGATTCCCTGCAGGCACATCTCATAGAGGGAATTCACTACTTGCACAATACCATAATGCACCTCTTTAACCCCCCAAAAATGTTGCATACTCATCGTTTGCAATTTCTCCTGGGACATGAACATGTCCCAAGAGTAATCTAAAACAATGCCTATGCAAATTTGTGGGGGATAAAAGAGGTGTATTATGGGATTTGTGCAAGTAGAGAATAGGCCATTTCCGAGTTCCCTTGTGCCTCTGTTTCAGAGCGAGTCTAAGTGCAAGACCATTCTTATGTAAAATGACTTTGATTTGCATGAAAATGAAACTGCATGTAGAATTCATTTTCATACGAAAGGTTTCGCACTTAGACTTGTTTTGAAAGAGAGGCACAAGAGAACTCGGAAATGGCCTAATGGCCAGTCATTTCACAAACTCTGAGCTAAAGGAAATCAGTATAAAGCAATTCGTTTAGTATTGTGGAATTATCTGATTTAAATATAGTAGATACTCTCTGTAAAGTTTAGCCATAAGTTCTCTAAACCCTGGGATACTTTAATGGCTAGTAAAGCAAGGTGTTGTCATGTATTAGTAATGCCCTTCTTTAGATGACAAACCATAGAATTACTTCATAGTAGGCTAGAGGCGCTTGATTTAGAAGTCACCGGTCGTGAATGTGTAATTAAGAAATATATTTCTGTAATAAAACAAATGAATTTGGAACAGAATAAAGCTGAAAAATTAGCTGCAAAGACCTTTTAGGAGTCGTTATTCAACCAATTTCCATTTAAACACGACTGTTTCGTTGCATTGTAATAGTTATCGTCAGTAGCATCGTGTATATTAAACAATTACATTATGAGCTCGAGATTTCTACCGCGTGATAGTTGACGAGGGTGTAGGCTGAGTCAACTTTCATGCATAGAAATCGAGAGCGAATAATCTAATTGTTTTAGTATAAATCTACTATTCGTTCTAAACTTTATCCAAATTCTCTTCTCAGACACTTCGAAAACGCAAAGAAGCGGCCGCCATTATATTTTGGTAGCAACCTAATACTGTAGATCTACTCACTATCAACAACAGAATAGATAGTAGAGTAACCAATCAGAGAACAGCATTGGTGCTAAAACGCGAGTAGATTTATACGAACACTATATAATAGATAATGGTAATTGAACTGAGTGGGGTGCAATTTGGTCTGAAATCATACGCGTGATTTCAAAATCGAACGAGCGCGCATCAAAAGTATGATTTCAGACCAAAATTGCACGACCCAAAATTCAATTGCCACGTTATTAGATCCATTTTGAAATCGTGCAATTTAATAGCCAAATTTGCCAAACAATGGCTTCTTTGTCTTAGTTTAAAAAAGCCTTAAAAACTGATTGTTTTGTTTTAGTGTCTCAATGTCATTGGCTGTGCGATTCGTAAATGAAACGGGAAGAAACAGTGACATTATTTAGCAGAAAGTCAATTAGACGTTTTACTATAATGGTTGAAAAGTAACAATACCTCATTTAACTAGCAATAGAACAAATAATTTCCGTTGAATTCATATTTTCTCTTCATGAGCAATCAAAGAAGAATTTTCATTTTGGTGGTCTTCTCCATCTTCCTGATGCAAATCTTCTATCGTCAGCTCGTTGTGAGTTTCGGGTAATGTCATGCACACAATTGCTGTGAAAAGCGATAAGCCGCCCATAATTCCAAATGGCAGGTAACGATTAACCGTGAGCTGTACACAATGGAAACAAGTGAAAATGAGTAAAGGGATAAAAAGAAGGAAGGAAGCCGTGAAGATAAGGGGAAGTCGTAAGAAGGAATGAAGAAAAGAATGAGAAAAGTAAATAAGTGTGCGATATGAAACCGGCGTCCTGCAAATTATAAGCTTTATTAAATCCATTTTGAAATCACTGGTTATCCTTGCAATGTGATTGGCTCTCAGCGGTGCGATTTATTCAGGAATCGCACTATCCTTTGCTCTAAATCGCATCTTTTTCTCAGCCAATGAGAATGGGACAGAAAAACAAAACAACCAATCAGATTTTAAGGCTTTTTTTAACTAGCCAATCTCATTGCAGGAAAATATAAGGAAAAAAAGCCCTTATTTGGCAAATTTGGCTATTAAATTGTGTGATTTCAAAATGGATCTAATAAAGTGGTAATTGAACTTCGGGCAGTGCAATTTTGGTCCGAAATCATACTTTCAAATCACGCGTATGATTGCACTCCACTCAGTTCAATTACCATTATATATGTTGGTAGCTTTTGGACTGGATTTGCAGTTGTGGTCACAAACTACCAGATTACTATCAACTTCATTTTGAAACAGTAAAAAAAAAATTGCTCACCAAGAGCGGAGCATAAACGGAAAGAAACCCACTAAGTCGGGCAGACGCGGTGGATCTCCCCAGCGCAACATTTCTGGAATGAAAGAGAACAAACGATTGATTGACTTATTAAGGATTTTTAGCAAACCACGACGGCGACAGCAACGAGAGCTTCACCAAACAAAAGGTTTAATGAGCAGAACAATAGCTGTGCACGTGCGTTTTGAATCTTGGTACATTTCTTTGCCGTCCTCTTCAAATAGACAACGTGAAATGACCAAGTGCTACGTATTTTGGAGAACGCGGACCGCAATGGCTAATTTTTCGTATCTTCTTTTCGAATTAAACGCTGTCGGTGCATGTTTAGCCTGAGCATGTTTTTAGACCGACAGACCTACTGAACAGATTTGAACAGCTGCGACATTCAAAGGTAAAATGTAAATACTTTTTGCAAGCCTTCGTCCCCGCCGTCGCCGTCTTCATTGCTAAAACTCTCTAATGTCAAGTATTCAAGCCGGTCGCAGAGGAATGTTTATTTGCTCAAAATTGAGGCAAATTCTTTGAGAGATGGAAGCCAGGACATTTATTGCCCCCGCAGGGTTTTTGGCCCGAGGAGGCACCTTAGGACTCCCCGCGTAATAGAGAGAGAAGAAGAGAGAATGTAGGTATTTCCGGTATATAGCCGCAAAAAATCTCGATTTGATCGCTTGCACGCCCGCAAGGGATCGACGTTTTTCCCGCAAACGCTCATGGGAGGCCAGCAAAGGGACACGGGCGCGAGGACTTGCGGGATCGGCGTCTTTGCCACGAGCTTTGTCCTTGGCTTAGATCTCGAGTTCAAGCGTCCCTGAAAAGCGTTTGTATTTGCCGGCCTCCATTACTATTTCAGCTCGATTAAATTAGCTCGCTTCGAAATGGCCGAGATTATGATCTAAAACAAATTGAAAACGCTTTCAGAGATCCTGAAGATGGATTTTGGGGGAAAAACAGCTCAGAGAGTCCTGAAGTATACTAGATCGAAATTCGAGGCCAGTGTAGTTCATTTGCGACTAAATAGCTAAATCAGTATAGTACCTTCCGATCGTCAGAATTACCCAAGGATAACAATAAGGTGACAGGCCTGCGCGACTCCCATTCACGTGTAGTAGCCGCTTAGGAAGTTTTGCCCCTTTTGTATGGTACGATCGGAGGATCTTTGAATATTTCGCTAAGCACTAATCCTGTGTTTCAGGGAGACATTTCGTCATAGTAAAGCCGTTAGAGATCATATTTCTGTGTGGCTTCCGCTGTTATCCGCTTGTAATTTGCAGAGTTTGACACCTGTTTTTTTTGCCAGTTTTTTTCTCTTGATATTGCAACATATGTTTTAGGTTCTCTCAAATGTTAGCTCTGGAGGAATAAAGTTTGAAATATTCCTTTGGCATCTCGTTTATTTGGATGGCTTATTTTCACTGAGTAATCTTACGGCAGGGATCCAAATGTAAATGTTTTGCGGCGTTTTCATTGAGGACAAAAAGCTTGACTCTAATTTGCATATATGGCGACTGTAACGCGATACTTTTGTTTACATTTCACCTCTGTTGTGCTTTCGAGATACGTTTGCTCGTACACTCTTTTCTTTTCTAAGGATGTTATTTTTCCGGCCCAGACTGAATATTCTTATTTTTCTGCCGATTTTAGGCTGAAAATATTCTTGTATTATTCTTACATTATAGCTTATGGCATTTTCGTTTTATTTAGAATTTATTAGGCTATCAAGTACAAGTGTTTGGTTTCTGGATCTGGATCGCGTTCAGCACATTGTGCATGTGCTCTGGACACCACTTTTCGTAGCGAGGCCAAGATGTCGCATCAAAATATATTCTTATATAAAAAAGAGTTCATATCAAGACAATTGTTTTTTTTTAGTATCCGACTAGAACAATAACGTTCAATATTTTTGTTTCAATGAGCAGAAATAAAAGAAAGCGGGGGCAGCTTTAGTGATAACTATTACTAGTAAGGATAGAGAGAGTAATTTGGGACCGTTTGCTGGCTTTTAAAGGCGGTGAAATACGAGATACAAAAACCCTCAACTTGTCGCGCAACATTGTTTCGTTGCAAGTTTTTGGTCGATGTTTCCCGTTTTTCACCTTGCATGAACAACTTGTCGCGCAACAAAAACATTTGTTGCAGGTTGAAGAAAGTTGTTGGGAAAAGTAGAGCGCGGGTCTACTTTGAGCAACAAATTTTGGCTTTGTT
>JAHPZR010038187.1:0-10000 GCA_019787425.1 Platygyra sinensis | reverse complement strand
AAATTAGCCATTGCGGTCCGCGTTCTCCAAAATACGTAGCACTTGGTCATTTCACGTTGTCTATTTGAAGAGGACGGCAAAGAAATGTACCAAGATTCAAAACGCACGTGCACAGCTATTGTTCTGCTCATTAAACCTTTTGTTTGGTGAAGCTCTCGTTGCTGTCGCCGTCGTGGTTTGCTAAAAATCCTTAATAAGTCAATCAATCGTTTGTTCTCTTTCATTCCAGAAATGTTGCGCTGGGGAGATCCACCGCGTCTGCCCGACTTAGTGGGTTTCTTTCCGTTTATGCTCCGCTCTTGGTGAGCAATTTTTTTTTTACTGTTTCAAAATGAAGTTGATAGTAATCTGGTAGTTTGTGACCACAACTGCAAATCCAGTCCAAAAGCTACCAACATATATAATGGTAATTGAACTGAGTGGAGTGCAATCATACGCGTGATTTGAAAGTATGATTTCGGACCAAAATTGCACTGCCCGAAGTTCAATTACCACTTTATTAGATCCATTTTGAAATCACACAATTTAATAGCCAAATTTGCCAAATAAGGGCTTTTTTTCCTTATATTTTCCTGCAATGAGATTGGCTAGTTAAAAAAAGCCTTAAAATCTGATTGGTTGTTTTGTTTTTCTGTCCCATTCTCATTGGCTGAGAAAAAGATGCGATTTAGAGCAAAGGATAGTGCGATTCCTGAATAAATCGCACCGCTGAGAGCCAATCACATTGCAAGGATAACCAGTGATTTCAAAATGGATTTAATAAAGCTTATAATTTGCAGGACGCCGGTTTCATATCGCACACTTATTTACTTTTCTCATTCTTTTCTTCATTCCTTCTTACGACTTCCCCTTATCTTCACGGCTTCCTTCCTTCTTTTTATCCCTTTACTCATTTTCACTTGTTTCCATTGTGTACAGCTCACGGTTAATCGTTACCTGCCATTTGGAATTATGGGCGGCTTATCGCTTTTCACAGCAATTGTGTGCATGACATTACCCGAAACTCACAACGAGCTGACGATAGAAGATTTGCATCAGGAAGATGGAGAAGACCACCAAAATGAAAATTCTTCTTTGATTGCTCATGAAGAGAAAATATGAATTCAACGGAAATTATTTGTTCTATTGCTAGTTAAATGAGGTATTGTTACTTTTCAACCATTATAGTAAAACGTCTAATTGACTTTCTGCTAAATAATGTCACTGTTTCTTCCCGTTTCATTTACGAATCGCACAGCCAATGACATTGAGACACTAAAACAAAACAATCAGTTTTTAAGGCTTTTTTAAACTAAGACAAAGAAGCCATTGTTTGGCAAATTTGGCTATTAAATTGCACGATTTCAAAATGGATCTAATAACGTGGCAATTGAATTTTGGGTCGTGCAATTTTGGTCTGAAATCATACTTTTGATGCGCGCTCGTTCGATTTTGAAATCACGCGTATGATTTCAGACCAAATTGCACCCCACTCAGTTCAATTACCATTATCTATTATATAGTGTTCGTATAAATCTACTCGCGTTTTAGCACCAATGCTGTTCTCTGATTGGTTACTCTACTATCTATTCTGTTGTTGATAGTGAGTAGATCTACAGTATTAGGTTGCTACCAAAATATAATGGCGGCCGCTTCTTTGCGTTTTCGAAGTGTCTGAGAAGAGAATTTGGATAAAGTTTAGAACGAATAGTAGATTTATACTAAAACAATTAGATTATTCGCTCTCGATTTCTATGCATGAAAGTTGACTCAGCCTACACCCTCGTCAACTATCACGCGGTAGAAATCTCGAGCTCATAATGTAATTGTTTAATATACACGATGCTACTGACGATAACTATTACAATGCAACGAAACAGTCGTGTTTAAATGGAAATTGGTTGAATAACGACTCCTAAAAGGTCTTTGCAGCTAATTTTTCAGCTTTATTCTGTTCCAAATTCATTTGTTTTATTACAGAAATATATTTCTTAATTACACATTCACGACCGGTGACTTCTAAATCAAGCGCCTCTAGCCTACTATGAAGTAATTCTATGGTTTGTCATCTAAAGAAGGGCATTACTAATACATGACAACACCTTGCTTTACTAGCCATTAAAGTATCCCAGGGTTTAGAGAACTTATGGCTAAACTTTACAGAGAGTATCTACTATATTTAAATCAGATAATTCCACAATACTAAACGAATTGCTTTATACTGATTTCCTTTAGCTCAGAGTTTGTGAAATGACTGGCCATTAGGCCATTTCCGAGTTCTCTTGTGCCTCTCTTTCAAAACAAGTCTAAGTGCGAAACCTTTCGTATGAAAATGAATTCTACATGCAGTTTCATTTTCATGCAAATCAAAGTCATTTTACATAAGAATGGTCTTGCACTTAGACTCGCTCTGAAACAGAGGCACAAGGGAACTCGGAAATGGCCTATTCTCTACTTGCACAAATCCCATAATACACCTCTTTTATCCCCCACAAATTTGCATAGGCATTGTTTTAGATTACTCTTGGGACATGTTCATGTCCCAGGAGAAATTGCAAACGATGAGTATGCAACATTTTTGGGGGGTTAAAGAGGTGCATTATGGTATTGTGCAAGTAGTGAATTCCCTCTATGAGATGTGCCTGCAGGGAATCATGGTTTTGTATTCATCATCTTGGACTGGATCTTTGTTTCGGTGATACAACTACCACGATTCCCTGCAGGCGTGAGTCAAGAGGGAATATTGGCGGTAAGTACTTGGTGTAGGCACTCACGTTATGGTCCGGCTAGTTACACTTACACTACAGTACAATAAATTTATACAGAGTTACCCTAACATACCAATGAAAGCTAATCGCAAGCAAAATGCAGTGAAATTAACCGCGAGCAAAATAGGCACTCACATAATGGTCCGGGTAGTTACTAAATATGGTAAGTAGTACCTAGAAGTATTCGAATTGGCCACTGATTATTTTCTTGGAATGAATCTACGGGCAGAAGATTCCTGCATGTTACACATTTTCTTGCGTTAATAAGTTTCGATGAGCGTTGAAACAATAATTACATAAATTAATAATAATATATTTCAACACAACTCTCTGCGCTCAAAATCACTGACACAACATGATCGCGAGTGATGCTTTTCTATTAATACATCCGTACACCATGCTTGATCAAAAGAAAAAATACAGACGATAAGACGCAAATGACATGTGTAAAGCTTGATGCAGACGCAACAGCGAGCTAATTCTCAGTAATTTAACCATGTCCCTTTAAACACAGTTGGAAGAGTTCTCTCTTAAACTCCTTGAGTGCTTGCATCAGAAAACGTTTGTGTTTACGTTAAAATAAAGAAGTGTGTAAATTGACCACACTTAACAATTGACTCATGCTTTAGTGTCCATCAAGTTCTGAGCATGAGAGAGATCCAAGAGTTGCTTGAGGCGCAGCCGACTGCAACTCGAGCTTCTTCCCGAGTCCTCTCCAAACATCGTAACTACACCATAACTTTATAATGCACAACTTAAAGCACAAGCCAATTGTTTTCACACATTGTCAATGGAAATATGGCGAGGGGACGTTAACTTTGCCCACGCCATGAACGTACATCATTGTATTATGATACACGATTACGTATACGGAGTGTGATATCGCGGCTTTACTAGCTATGTTACAACAAGAATTGTCGACCGCGAAAGAGGGTCACTTACTCAGTACCACTTCATCAACACTAACTAAGCAAGAGTTCACCAGATTATAAAATGATACTCTATAACTATTGCTTGAGGGAGCTAGATATGATATGAAATTTAAGGGATTCTTTTGGGATGCAAAACATTACCGGCTCTACACGTGACATTATCTAAGGCTCAGAGAAAGCCACGAATCTGATTAGTTCTCATTGTTGTCTATTCACTGACACAACACAAGCGCGGGCGCTTAGCTCTTGAAAGGGATATCTATTGTCTAGTTTTGGCATCTTAATACATAAACCTGTACAATTTGGACTACAACGATGCCTTAAATTGTCAACGAAAACAATTAGAATGCGCGTCTTCGATTTCTTCGAGCGATTAGTAAACTTGGTTGCGCCTCGCTCATTCTATTCGCCCCTAGAAAACTCGGGCTGAAACACCAATTGTTAAATGTACTAAATTAGTCACCAAACAGGAAACGTTATATTTGAAACCGGAGACGATGGTGACGAATTGGGAACGACAAACTTAAAAACACTTTTTTTATCTTGTGTACACTGTTGCTCCCGAATTTCACAGTAGACGTTTGTTTAGTCGCGAGTGATCTGAGATGGCATGGACTAGAGATCCTGGAATGTCCTTAGCCAACATTATTTTTTTTTACTTCATTAGATATTTTCTTCTCTAACATGGCATATTTTCTGTTCCACAAACATCACCAACGATCGGAGGACCTGAATGAAACTAAGAAAATCTGACATCATAACCTTTCATTATTACATTACTTTTCTTTTCACTTAAACCAATCAAGGTCGTCGTCATCTTCATCATCAAACAATGGCGGTGGTACAGCACGAGGCGGTGGAGAATCCTTAAGAACAAGAAGAAAAATAAATAAACAACAAAAAATGCACCCATAAGTTGTTTTTAAACGACGTGCGAAAGTAATGGTGCCTCTTCCGAGCTTTGGCTTTGCGTGAAGAGATCAGTAAGTCCGGTTTAACCAATCACAAAAAGAAAAAACGTTTCTGAACCACTCGATAAGGTGAGGAGCCCAAACTAAACGTGATTTGGTTTATGCGACTTCTCCCACGCTTTTCTGTTGTTGCCCGCTTTAGCAGGACCTTCACGCTGAAATAATGGGAAGTACTAGCAAAGAACAACGACAAATATCCAAAGCAAGACAGTGTAACAAGAAACAACAAACTCCACAAGTTAAAAGAGCTATGTCACGGTTTCCGCAACTTGAAAAGATTAGCCTACATTTTTCAAATTACCTTTCGTTTTTACTCTTCTCCATCTTCAACCAACCTTGTTCCGTTATGGTTTAAAGATTATACCAGTTATAGAACTTGAATAGGGAGTAGATTAAAGTTTGGTGTAATGTTTCGCAATCGACATTTCCGAGGAAAGGATAAACAGAAAAAAAATGAAAATTGATAAAATCATGCATTTTGCGGGAATCACATGTGATATAAAAAAGCTGATAGAATTGTCTATTAAAAAATAAAATTAAAAATAAATAAACATATACCTGGTGTAAAAGTTTTCAAATCGATCCGAGAGTAAAAGTAAAAAGCTGATTTCAATTGCTTGGCAGACGTGGTATGGTCCAGAAAAAATACCAGGAAAAGTTTAAATAAGTAATAAACTGATACATACCGGACTTTCCTGTTCCTTTTTCTTAGACAACGAGCCAAACGTTGCTTCCACGTCGTCATGATCATCATCAGAAAATAACCTACGCAACAAGAAAAGCATGAGTGTCATAGGTGAATAATAAACTTTTTTAACAGAGAAGCCATAACAGTCAAGGATATAGTCTCATTTCAGTTATGTAATTATCCTACAAAGTACTAGCAGGCGCTTCTTCCCTCCCGTGTTATCCTCCTCACGTGGTTTAAAGGGACACAGTCAGCTGGCGCACATGCGCATTAGATACCATTTCATAGCTATTCAGTGTATACAACAGAGGCGCGATCCATACTGTTTTTAACTAGATATGACAAAAACATCATAGCATGAACAAAAAGACACTCAAAACAGGTTCAGTAAGCGATTGAAAATCAAGCACAACACAGCGACAATTAAAGCGGATTTCTGGATGAACTTTGATTTCAGGTTGGGGTGAACTTTTTTCAAAGTGAGAAAACTGGTGTCCAAATGAGCGCGGTCTTAAAGCTGACTGAGTCCCTTTTAAAAGCACTACAGGTTCATTATAAACATGGTTCTGGCCAAGTAGTTTCTGGCTGCAGGATAAGTTCTGTCTTTCCACAACTTCGTTAACGCGACATCGACATATTCTGGATGTTTGCTTATTTTTCAAACTCACGTGTTGTGTATGTGGCGTTGACCAATCCGTAAAGACCGCTAACATTCGGGTTTCATCTGAGGTCATTCCCATGTGTATTTAGTAGAAAATCGGCCTTCGAGCTGCAACACCGTGCTGACAAGACCCAACCAGGTCACAACAGCTGTCCTCACTTCAAGTTCAGTTTGGACTCTGTCATGTCGTGTCGCGTTAGGTTATTAACGTAGTATCAGCCTTGTTCAGTTTTTTCACCCTTGCTCATTTTTTTTTTCTTTTTGGAATCGTCACACAAGGCTCCTCCCAGCAGTACGTGACAACCGAACTGATGGTTTCGAAACTAACAAACACAACACCAATACTTACGATTTAAGTTTGTCTTCACTTTTGGTGTTTCCCTGCGTCGAGTCTCCATCGGCTTCTGAATAATAATTTTATAATAAACAATATTAGTACCATAGAGACCTCATTTTCTAACTGAATTTGGATAACAAGTCAGAGCTGTCGAAAGTTTCGCACAGACTGTGCGCTGTCTGCCTTGCAGCGTACTGATTGAGATCTTGATCACTCGTTACCTTTTGAGTCTTGCTCTTCTCTAGGTTGTACTTCTCTAGGTTGCTCTTCTTCAGGTTGCTCCTCCTTTTCTTCAGCGACAGAATCTTTTAGAGGCTCTTCGGCTTTATTTTCGTCTGGTACAGACTGCGCTACATTTTCTAAGGTGTCAGTTCTATCTAATTCAGTTCTAGAGTTCTCCTCTTCTGCCTCAGCAGTAAGCTCCTCTAAAGAAGGTACATCCACTTGGTTCCCTGGAAACGAGTCGGCTTCCGAAGTATTGTCTTCTACATTATCAATGTCTTCTTTGCCTTCCGCAACATTACTACTTTCTAATATCCCATCACTTGAATCTTTTACAACTACTTCAGATTCACCAGAATCAACATCTTGCCTACCCTCCTCGTCCGGTGGTTTTGCATCTTCTGTTTCTTCCATCTTCTGTTCGTTTGTTGTTACTTCGTCTTCGCTTAGTTCATTGTTCACTAATTCGTCTTCTTGTGTATTATTATTACCTTCTTTTTTCTACTTATGCTAACACAATTATTGCTATCTTTGACCTCATTCTTTCTGGTTCGTCCTCATCCACCTCGTCCGACATCTGTTTAATCTCCTCTCCTTTTTCTTCGCTCTTCCGACTCTTGTTCTCTTGCCTCTCTCCTTTCTCTACTGATTTCTCACTCGCAAGTTTCTCGTCTTCTTTTTCCTCTACTTTTACCTCCTCCTCCTCCTCCTCGTCTTCTCTTCTTCTTCTCTTCCTCATCTTCTTCTCTTCTTCTCCTCTTCTTCATCACTTTTCCTCTCTCGACGACTTTCCGCTCACAAGTTTTCATGGTCACCTCCAATTTTAAGCCAAAATTCACAAATGACAACCGAATTACAACGTTTTTTTTTATTTTGTAGGTACTGAACGAGCCAGATTGTTCAAAGCCCGATGAGCTAATAAAGGCGGGCGAAATCCCAGTATCAAAAACCCTCACTTGTCGCGCAACATTTTTCGTTTGCCAGTTTTGTCTGTTTCCCCACGTTCACCTTGCGTGTCAACTTGTCGCGCAGCAAAACTTTGCTGCGGGTTGAAAGAAGTTTGTGCGAAAATTAGAGCGCGGTCTAACTTTGAGCAACAAATTTTGGCCGTGTACTGGCTCGTTTTTTCATCAAACTCATAACAACTTGTCGCGCAACAAATCTGCTCGTGCCCTAGCAAATCAACCAAGTCAGCGCGCCGCATTTTCTTCAACCGCAACAAATGTTTTTGTTGGCCGGTCAAGTTGATCACGCAGGTGAAAAACGGGAACATCGCGCAAACGTTGCAACGAACCAATGTTGCGCGACAAGTTGAAGGGTTTTTTGTATCTCGTATTTCGCCCCTTAACGCAGGATAAGCAAGAATTTTGGTTGGGTTAGTTTTGTAACTTTTCGGCCAAGCTTTTTTTTTTTATTAATATACTGTCTGTCCTTCAGTTTTGAGTCTGAGTAACCTCAAACTACAAAAAACAAAACTATTGAAAAACATTTTTATCCAAGAAAATTAAAACTTCCGTCACATTTTAATCTTGGTAGCGTTACTTCCTCAGTTTTTGAACAGCCCGAAAACCCTTCAGGAATGCATTCAATTTTAATTCATTTTACTTTAAAAACTTCACACAAACTGTTTTCCGGTACAAGGTTTACTACCCTAAGGCCCAAAATCGACAGTATCTGGAAACATTTGCAGGATGCAAGCGCTAGTGCAAAGCTCCAAAAGCACTTTGATCATTGCACGACTCAAGGTTCGTATAAACTCTATTTCTCGGCTTCTTTTGTGTCGCGGTGAAAACAATGTGACTTCCCTGAAGTGAGTTTTGTTCGTACTTGATTGTCTTGAGAGACAACTTCATGATGTCGGAGCCTGGTGTAAGATCGTCAGCCTCAATTCAGATCCCTCAGCATGTATAAACAGTTGGTTTCATTATCCGCTTGACCTGCCGAATACACACAATGATTACAGCATGTCACGCATAGTAACGCACTACATGCAGGGAATGCATTACACTAATAGTCACGCAAATAGTGTCCACCGATCTCAGTCAGTTTCTTTTTCAACGTTTAAAGAAGGAAATAGGATTGCTCTAGTTTAATTAAACAAACATGCATCTTGAATAAACAACAGAAAAACACTATCATACCTTTTAAAATAGCTTAGTATCTTCTATTGCTATTAAGCGAACTGAACCTCGCGAGTCTTTCTTCACTTTTTAATTTACCGAGATAAGCCGGTTGCATAATTGAGTGTCGAAAGTTTCAGGGCATTACTTTGACTTGCTTTGGTTTTACTACAAGTTTGAAAACCGCTCTTGGCATAGAAGACAAAAAATTGTCGATCAAGGCAAACTTGTCTTGTACAAACAAATTCTCAGCAGTAGCAGCTAGATAAACTGGGGATCCAAAACGCATTAAGAACTGAAACCCTCTGACTTACTTTCATCTGCTACGTTGAAACTGAGGCCCTGTTTTTCGTTGGCACCAGCCTGTTTCTGTTCCTTCCATCACACCTCTACTGTACGCCTTCCAGAAAACTGCAGATTGCACACACGCATCCTGAAAAACCAACAACTAAACAACTCTTAGATCTGTCCGAAAGTAACCAGGCAATGGGCACGTACAGATGGCTATGTTTACAACTGAAACCTATTTCACGCATGTCACCGGTACAGGAATTGGGAAAAATTATTTCACCTCCACTGCGGAAATGCCCAGTTGCTCCTCCTAATTCTTCCTTCATTTTCAGGCGTTCTGGAGCGAAACTTTCTTGGTGCTGTTGTTAAAGAAAAATACAATGAAAAACATCATATTAGTTGAGGTAACTTGGAAAACAAATCTTATACTTGCACTCTCCGATTCAATATTGGTTGTGTCCTTACATGAAGCACAATAAAGGGTTACAGAACAATGAGACGTCGTTCCAGAGTTGCCTACAAACTGGTTGTTAACTCCAAAAACTATTATACATGACATATTGTTTACTATCTCTTGAAATTGAAATGAGATGTTGTTTCCATTTGGAAGTTTATCGGAGCATCTATGTCAAGTTGAGCTTGCAGTTGCTGCGTACTCACAGAGTGACTCTCTTAGGTGCAGAGAGGCACTGTGAGACGAAGTGTCTTATCCAACAACACAGCACAGTGACCCGGTTAGGTCTGCAACCCAGACCCCTCCAATCCGTAATACCAAGGCGCTCGCCAGCATAGGCTAGCCATGCCCTCCCACTCAGTTTTACCGACAAAATTCGTTTCCTCCAACCTTGGCTTGTAATGCCTCTAGGTCTTGCCTGAGTTGATTCGCAGTGTTTCCATCTACTGAATCTTTGTCAGTTTGTGCAGCTTGGAGTCGAGTATACTGCTCTGAACATACAACTACAATATTTGTTAGCGTGTGTTAGCGTCAACTGACAATAAACGACGTTTACTTCCATTAATCGGATTGTTTT
>JAHPZR010038186.1:0-11658 GCA_019787425.1 Platygyra sinensis | reverse complement strand
CAAGAATTGTCGACCGTGAAAGAGGGTCACTTACTCAGTACCACTTCATCAACACTAACTAAGCAAGAGTTCACCAGATTATAAAATGATACTCTATAACTATTGCTTGAGGGAGCTAGATATGATATGAAATTTAAGGGATTCTTTTGGGATGCAAAACATTACCGGCTCTACACGTGACATTATCTAAGGCTCAGAGAAAGCCACGAATCTGATTAGTTCTCATTGTTGTCTATTCACTGACACAACACAAGCGCGGGCGCTTAGCTCTTGAAAGGGATATCTATTGTCTAGTTTTGGCATCTTAATACATAAACCTGTACAATTTGGACTACAACGATGCCTTAAATTGTCAACGAAAACAATTAGAATGCGCGTCTTCGATTTCTTCGAGCGATTAGTAAACTTGGTTGCGCCTCGCTCATTCTATTCGCCCCTAGAAAACTCGGGCTGAAACACCAATTGTTAAATGTACTAAATTAGTCACCAAACAGGAAACGCTATATTTGAAACCGGAGACGATGGTGACGAATTGGGAACGACAAACTTAAAAACACTTTTTTTTATCTTGTGTACACTGTTGCTCCCGAATTTCACAGTAGACGTTTGTTTAGTCGCGAGTCATCTGAGATGGCATGGACTAGAGATCCTGGAATGTCCTTAGCCAACATTATTTTTTTTACATCATTAGATATTTTCTTCTCTAACATGGCATATTTTCTGTTCCACAAACATCATCAACGATCGGAGGACCTGAATGAAACTAAGAAAATCTGACATCATAACCTTTCATTACTACATTACTTTTCTTTTCACTTAAACCAATCAAGGTCGTCGTCATCGTCATCATCAAACAATGGCGGTGGTACAGCACGAGGCGGTGGAGAATCCTTAAGAACAAGAAGAAAAATAAATAAACAACAAAAAAATGCACCCATAAGTTGTTTTTAAACGACGTGCGAAAGTAATGGTGCCTCTTCCGAGCTTTGGCTTTGCGTGAAGAGATCAGTAAGTCCGGTTTAACCAATCACAAAAAGAAAAAACGTTTCTGAACCACTCGATATGGTGAGGAGCCCAAACTAAACGTGATTTGGTTTATGCGACTTCTCCCACGCTTTTCTGTTGTTGCCCGCTTTAGCAGGACCTTCACGCTGAAATAACGGGAAGTACTAGCAAAGAACAACGACAAATATCCAAAGCAAGACAGTGTAACAAGAAACAACAAACTCCACAAGTTAAAAGAGCTATGTCACGGTTTCCGCAACTTGAAAAGATTAGCCTACATTTTTCAAATTACCTTTCGTTTTTACTCTTCTCCATCTTCAACCAACCTTGTTCCGTTATGGTTTAAAGATTATACCAGTTATAGAACTTGAATAGGGTGTAGATTAAAGTTTGGTGTAATGTTTCGCAATCGACATTTCCGAGGAAAGGATAAACAGAAAAAAATGAAAATTGATAAAATCATGCATTTTGCGGGAATCACATGTGATATAAAAAAGCTGATAGTATTGTCTATTAAAAAATAAAATTAAAAATAAATAAACATATACCTGGTGTAAAAGTTTTCAAATCGATCCGAGAGTAAAAGTAAAAAGCTGATTTCAATTGCTTGGCAGACGTGGTATGGTCCAGAAAAAATACCAGCAAAAGTTTAAATAAGTAATAAACTGATGCATACCGGACTTTCCTGTTCCTTTTTCTTAGACAACGAGCCAAACGTTGCTTCCACGTCGTCATGATCATCATCAGAAAATAACCTAGGCAACAAGAAAAGCACGAGTGTCATAGGTGAATATTAAACTTTTTTAACAGAGAAGCCATAACAGTGAAGGATATAGTCTCATTTCAGTTATGTAATTATCCTGCAAAGTACTAGCAGATGCTTCTTCCCTCCCGTGTTATCCTCCTCACGCGGTTTAAAGGGACACAGTCAGCTGGCGCACATGCGCATTAGATACCATTTCAGAGCTATTCAGTGTATACAACAGAGGCGCGATCCATACTGTTTTTAACTAGATATGACGAAAACATCATAGCATGAACAAAAAGACACTCAAAACAGGGTCAGCAAGCGATTGAAAATCAAGCACAACACAGCGACAATTAAAGCGGATTTCTGGATGAACTTTGATTTCAGGTTGGGGTGAACTTTTTTCAAAGTGAGAAAACTGGTGTCCAAATGAGCGCGGTCTTAAAGCTGCCTGAGTCCCTTTTAAAAGCACTACAGGTTCATTATAAACATGGTTCTGGCCAAGTAGGTTCCGCGGGCTGCAGGATAAGTTCTGTCTTTCCACAACTTCGTTAACGCGAGATCGACATGATATTCTGGATGTCTGCTTATTGTTCAAACTCACGTGTTGTGTATGTGGCGTTGACCAATCCGTAATGACCGTATACATTCGGGTTTCATCTGAGGTCATTACCAAGCGTGTTTAGCAGAAAATCGGCCTTCGAGCTGCAACACCGTGCTAACAAGACCCAACCAGGTCACAACAGCTGTCCTCACTTCAAGTTCAGTTTGGACTCTGTCATGTCGTGTCGCGTTAGGTTATTAACGCAGTATCAGCCTTGTTCAGTTTTTTCAGCCTTGCTCATATTTTTTTTCTTTTTGGAATCGTCACACAAGGCTCCTCCCAGCAGTACGTGACAACCGAACTGATGGTTTCGAAACTAACAAACACAACACCAATACTTACGATTTAAGTTTGTCTTCACTTTTGGTGTTTCCCTGCGTCGAGTCCACATCGGCTTCTGAATAATAATTTTATAATAAACAATATTAGTACCATAGAGACCTCATTTTCTAACTGAATTTGGTTAACAAGTCAGAGCTGTCGAAAGTTTCGCACAGACTGTGCGCTGTCTGCCTTGCAGCGTACTGATTGAGATCTTGATCACTCGTTACCTTTTGAGTCTTGCTCTTCTCTAGGTTGTACTTCTCTAGGTTGCTCTTCTTCAGGTTGCTCCTCCTTTTCTTCAGCGACAGAATCTTTTAGAGGCTCTTCGGCTTTATTTTCGTCTGGTACAGACTGCGCTACATTTTCTAAGGTGTCAGTTCTATCTAATTCAGTTCTAGAGTTCTCCTCTTCTGCCTCAGCAGTAAGCTCCTCTAAAGAAGGTACATCCACTTGGTTCCCTGGAAACGAGTCGGCTTCCGAAGTATTGTCTTCTACATTATCAATGTCTTCTTTGCCTTCCGCAACATTACTACTTTCTAATATCCCATCACTTGAATCTTTTACAACTACTTCAGATTCACCAGAATCAACATCTTGCCTACCCTCCTCGTCCGGTGGTTTTGCATCTTCTGTTTCTTCCATCTTCTGTTCGTTTGTTGTTACTTCGTCTTCGCTTAGTTCATTGTTCACTAATTCGTCTTCTTGTGTATTATTATTACCTTCTGTTTCTACTTCTGCTAACACATTATTGCTATCTTTGACCTCTTCTTCTGGTTCGTCCTCATCCACCTCGTCGACATCTTGTTTAATCTCCTCTCCTTTTTCTTCGCTCTCCGACTCTTGTTCCTCTTCACTCTCTTCCTTCTCTACTGATTTCTCACTCGCAAGTTTCTCGTCTTCTTTTTCCTCTACTTTTACCTCCTCCTCCTCGTCTTCTTCGTCTTCTTCCTCTTCCTCATCTTCTTCCTCTTCTTCCTCCTCTTCTTCATCACTTTCCTCTTTCTCGACAGACTTTCCGCTCACAAGTTTCATGGTCACCTCCTATTTTAAAGACAAAATTACACAAAATGACAACCAATTACAACGTTTTTTTTTTATTTTGGTAGGTAAACCTGAACGAGCCAGATTGTTCAAAGCCCGATTGAGCTAATAAAGGCGGCGAAATACCAGATACAAAAATCCTCAACTTGTCGCGCAACATTGTTTCGTTGCAAGTTTTTGTCGATGTTTCCCGTTTTTCACCTTGCGTGATCAACTTGTCGCGCAACAAAAACATTTGTTGCGGGTTGAAAGAAGTTGTTGCGAAAAGTAGAGCGCGGGTCTACTTTGAGCAACAAATTTTGGCCTTGTTGCTCGTTTTTCATCAAACTCACAACTTGTCGCGCAACAAATCTGCTCGTGCTCTAGCAAATCAACCAATCAGCGCGCCGCATTTCTTCAACCCGCAACAAATGTTTTTGTTGCCGGTCAAGTTGATCATGCAAGGTGAAAAACGGGAAAAATCGACGAAAACTTGCAACGAAACAATGTTGCGCGACAAGTTGAGGGTTTTTGTATCTCGTGTTTTGCCGCCTTAACGCAGGATAAGCAAGAATTTTGGTTTTAGTTTTGTAACTTTTCGGTAAAGCTTTTTTTTTTTTTATTAATATACTGTCTGTCCTTCAGTTTTGAGTCTGAGTAACCTCAAACTACAAAAAAACACAAACCATTGAAAAACATTTTTATACAAGAAAATTAAAACTTCCGTCACATTTTAATCTTGGGTTAGCGTTACCCAGTTTTTGAACAGCCCGACCCTGCAGGGAATTCAATTCAATTTAATTCAATTTTACTTTAAACTCACACAAACTTTTTTCCGTTACAAGGTTTACTTACCCTAGCAACAAAAGCGACAGTATCTGGAAACATTTGCAGATGCAAGCGCTAGTGCAAAGGTCAAAAGCACTTTGATCATTGCACGACTCAAGGTTCGTATAAACTATTTCTCGGCTTATTTTGTGTCGCGGTGAAAACAATGTGACTCCTGAGTGAGTTTGTTCGTACCTTGATTGTCTTGAGAACAACCTTCATGATGTCGGAGCCAGTGTAAGTATCGTCAGCCTCAAATTCATTCCTCAGCATGTAGTAAACATTGTTCATTATCCGCTTGACCTGCCGAATGCACACAATGATTACAGCATGTCACGCAATAGTAAACGCACTACATGCAAGTAGAGTCACAAGGGAAACCAAAAACAATCCGATTAATGAAAGTAAAACGTCTTTATGTCAGTTACGTTAATAAATATTGTTGTATGTTCAACAGTGTACGCGACTTCAAGCTGCACAAACTGACAAAGATTCAGAGATGGAAACACTGCGATCAACTCAGCAAGAACTAGATGCATTACAAGCCAAGGTTGGAGGAAAAGAATATTTTGGTAAAACTTAGTTGGAGGCATGGTAGCCTATGATGGCTAGCGCCTTGTATTACGGATTGAGGGGTCTGGGTTCCAGCCCTAACCGGGTCACTGTGCTGTGTTGTTGGATAAGACACTTTCGTCTCACAGTGCCTCTCTGCACCTAGAGAGTCACTCTGTGAGTACCAGCAACTGCAAGCTCAACTTGACATAATGCTCCGCTAACCTCCAATGGAACAACATCTCATTCAAGAGAAGCAACAATATGTCATGCATAAAGTGTGGGTTAACAACCATTTGTAGACAACCCTGGAACACGTCTCATTTTTCTGTACACTTTATTGTGCCTCATGTAAAACGCAACCAATATTGAATCGGGAGTGCAAGTGTAAGATTTGTTTTCCAAGTTACCTCAACTAATATGATGTTTTTCATTTTATTCTTCTTTTACAACAGTACCAAGAAGTTCGCTCCAGAACGCTGAAAATGAAGGAAGAATTAGAGGAGCAACTGGCTTCCGCAGTGGAGGTGAAATAATTTTTCAATTCCTGTACCGGTGACATGCGTGAAATAGGTTTCAGTTGTAAACATAGCCATCTGTACGTGCCTATGCTTGGTTACTTTCGACAGATCTAAGAGTTGTTTGTTTTTGTTTTTCAGGAGCGTGAATCTGCAGTTTCTGAAGCGTACAGCAGGGGTGTGAAGGAAGGAAAAGAACAGGCCGGTGCCAACGAAAACCAAGCCTCAGTTAACGTAACAGATGAAGTAAGTCAGAGGTTTCAGTTCTTAATGCGTTTTGGTCCCCAGTTATCTAGCTGCTACTGCTGAGAATTTGTTTGTATCAAGACAAGTTTGCCTTGATGACAATTTTTTTTGTCTTCTATGCCAAGAGCGGTTTTCAAACTGTAGTAAAACCAAAGCAAAAGTCAAAGTAATTCCCTGATAACTTTCGACACTCAATTGTCAACGGCTCTATCCTCGGTAAATTAAAAAGTTGAAGAACGACTCGGAGGTTCGAGCTCGCTTATAGCAAAAGGGACGATACTAACTATTTTAAAAGGTATGCATAGTGTTTTTCCGTCGTTATTCAATATGATTGTTTGTTTAACTAGAGCAATCCTATTTCCTTCCTTTACCGTGAAAAAAGAAACTGACTGAAATCGATGGACACTTTTGCGTGACTATTCCCTGCATGTAGTGCGTTACTATTGCGTGACATGCTGTAATCATTGTGTGCATTCGGCAGGTCAAGCGGATAATGAACAATGTTTACTACATGCTGAGGAATGAATTTGAGGCTGACGATACTTACACTGGCTCCGACATCATGAAGGTTGTTCTCAAGACAATCAAGGTACGAACAAACTCACTCAGGAGTCACATTGTTTTCACCGCGACACAAAATAAGCCGAGAAATAGTTTATACGAACCTTGAGTCGTGCAATGATCAAAGTGCTTTTGACCTTTGCACTAGCGCTTGCATCTGCAAATGTTTCCAGATACTGTCGCTTTTGTTGCTAGGGTAAGTAAACCTTGTAACGGAAAAAAGTTTGTGTGAGTTTAAAGTAAAATTGAATTAAATTGAATTGAATTCCCTGCAGGGTCGGGCTGTTCAAAAACTGGGTAACGCTAACCCAAGATTAAAATGTGACGGAAGTTTTAATTTTCTTGTATAAAAATGTTTTTCAATGGTTTGTGTTTTTTTGTAGTTTGAGGTTACTCAGACTCAAAACTGAAGGACAGACAGTATATTAATAAAAAAAAAAAAAGCTTTACCGAAAAGTTACAAAACTAAAACCAAAATTCTTGCTTATCCTGCGTTAAGGCGGCAAAACACGAGATACAAAAACCCTCAACTTGTCGCGCAACATTGTTTCGTTGCAAGTTTTCGTCGATTTTTCCCGTTTTTCACCTTGCATGATCAACTTGACCGGCAACAAAAACATTTGTTGCGGGTTGAAGAAATGCGGCGCGCTGATTGGTTGATTTGCTAGAGCACGAGCAGATTTGTTGCGCGACAAGTTGTGAGTTTGATGAAAAACGAGCAACAAGGCCAAAATTTGTTGCTCAAAGTAGACCCGCGCTCTACTTTTCGCAACAACTTCTTTCAACCCGCAACAAATGTTTTTGTTGCGCGACAAGTTGATCACGCAAGGTGAAAAACGGGAAACATCGACAAAAACTTGCAACGAAACAATGTTGCGCGACAAGTTGAGGATTTTTGTATCTGGTATTTCGCCGCCTTTATTAGCTCAATCGGGCTTTGAACAATCTGGCTCGTTCAGGTTTACCTACCAAAATAAAAAAAAAACGTTGTAATTGGTTGTCATTTTGTGTAATTTTGTCTTTAAAATAGGAGGTGACCATGAAACTTGTGAGCGGAAAGTCTGTCGAGAAAGAGGAAAGTGATGAAGAAGAGGAGGAAGAAGAGGAAGAAGATGAGGAAGAGGAAGAAGACGAAGAAGACGAGGAGGAGGAGGTAAAAGTAGAGGAAAAAGAAGACGAGAAACTTGCGAGTGAGAAATCAGTAGAGAAGGAAGAGAGTGAAGAGGAACAAGAGTCGGAGAGCGAAGAAAAAGGAGAGGAGATTAAACAAGATGTCGACGAGGTGGATGAGGACGAACCAGAAGAAGAGGTCAAAGATAGCAATAATGTGTTAGCAGAAGTAGAAACAGAAGGTAATAATAATACACAAGAAGACGAATTAGTGAACAATGAACTAAGCGAAGACGAAGTAACAACAAACGAACAGAAGATGGAAGAAACAGAAGATGCAAAACCACCGGACGAGGAGGGTAGGCAAGATGTTGATTCTGGTGAATCTGAAGTAGTTGTAAAAGATTCAAGTGATGGGATATTAGAAAGTAGTAATGTTGCGGAAGGCAAAGAAGACATTGATAATGTAGAAGACAATACTTCGGAAGCCGACTCGTTTCCAGGGAACCAAGTGGATGTACCTTCTTTAGAGGAGCTTACTGCTGAGGCAGAAGAGGAGAACTCTAGAACTGAATTAGATAGAACTGACACCTTAGAAAATGTAGCGCAGTCTGTACCAGACGAAAATAAAGCCGAAGAGCCTCTAAAAGATTCTGTCGCTGAAGAAAAGGAGGAGCAACCTGAAGAAGAGCAACCTAGAGAAGTACAACCTAGAGAAGAGCAAGACTCAAAAGGTAACGAGTGATCAAGATCTCAATCAGTACGCTGCAAGGCAGACAGCGCACAGTCTGTGCGAAACTTTCGACAGCTCTGACTTGTTAACCAAATTCAGTTAGAAAATGAGGTCTCTATGGTACTAATATTGTTTATTATAAAATTATTATTCAGAAGCCGATGTGGACTCGACGCAGGGAAACACCAAAAGTGAAGACAAACTTAAATCGTAAGTATTGGTGTTGTGTTTGTTAGTTTCGAAACCATCAGTTCGGTTGTCACGTACTGCTGGGAGGAGCCTTGTGTGACGATTCCAAAAAGAAAAAAAATATGAGCAAGGCTGAAAAAACTGAACAAGGCTGATACTGCGTTAATAACCTAACGCGACACGACATGACAGAGTCCAAACTGAACTTGAAGTGAGGACAGCTGTTGTGACCTGGTTGGGTCTTGTTAGCACGGTGTTGCAGCTCGAAGGCCGATTTTCTGCTAAACACGCTTGGTAATGACCTCAGATGAAACCCGAATGTATACGGTCATTACGGATTGGTCAACGCCACATACACAACACGTGAGTTTGAACAATAAGCAGACATCCAGAATATCATGTCGATCTCGCGTTAACGAAGTTGTGGAAAGACAGAACTTATCCTGCAGCCCGCGGAACCTACTTGGCCAGAACCATGTTTATAATGAACCTGTAGTGCTTTTAAAAGGGACTCAGGCAGCTTTAAGACCGCGCTCATTTGGACACCAGTTTTCTCACTTTGAAAAAAGTTCACCCCAACCTGAAATCAAAGTTCATCCAGAAATCCGCTTTAATTGTCGCTGTGTTGTGCTTGATTTTCAATCGCTTGCTGACCCTGTTTTGAGTGTCTTTTTGTTCATGCTATGATGTTTTCGTCATATCTAGTTAAAAACAGTATGGATCGCGCCTCTGTTGTATACACTGAATAGCTCTGAAATGGTATCTAATGCGCATGTGCGCCAGCTGACTGTGTCCCTTTAAACCGCGTGAGGAGGATAACACGGGAGGGAAGAAGCATCTGCTAGTACTTTGCAGGATAATTACATAACTGAAATGAGACTATATCCTTCACTGTTATGGCTTCTCTGTTAAAAAAGTTTAATATTCACCTATGACACTCGTGCTTTTCTTGTTGCCTAGGTTATTTTCTGATGATGATCATGACGACGTGGAAGCAACGTTTGGCTCGTTGTCTAAGAAAAAGGAACAGGAAAGTCCGGTATGCATCAGTTTATTACTTATTTAAACTTTTGCTGGTATTTTTTCTGGACCATACCACGTCTGCCAAGCAATTGAAATCAGCTTTTTACTTTTACTCTCGGATCGATTTGAAAACTTTTACACCAGGTATATGTTTATTTATTTTTAATTTTATTTTTTAATAGACAATACTATCAGCTTTTTTATATCACATGTGATTCCCGCAAAATGCATGATTTTATCAATTTTCATTTTTTTCTGTTTATCCTTTCCTCGGAAATGTCGATTGCGAAACATTACACCAAACTTTAATCTACACCCTATTCAAGTTCTATAACTGGTATAATCTTTAAACCATAACGGAACAAGGTTGGTTGAAGATGGAGAAGAGTAAAAACGAAAGGTAATTTGAAAAATGTAGGCTAATCTTTTCAAGTTGCGGAAACCGTGACATAGCTCTTTTAACTTGTGGAGTTTGTTGTTTCTTGTTACACTGTCTTGCTTTGGATATTTGTCGTTGTTCTTTGCTAGTACTTCCCGTTATTTCAGCGTGAAGGTCCTGCTAAAGCGGGCAACAACAGAAAAGCGTGGGAGAAGTCGCATAAACCAAATCACGTTTAGTTTGGGCTCCTCACCATATCGAGTGGTTCAGAAACGTTTTTTCTTTTTGTGATTGGTTAAACCGGACTTACTGATCTCTTCACGCAAAGCCAAAGCTCGGAAGAGGCACCATTACTTTCGCACGTCGTTTAAAAACAACTTATGGGTGCATTTTTTGTTGTTTATTTATTTTTCTTCTTGTTCTTAAGGATTCTCCACCGCCTCGTGCTGTACCACCGCCATTGTTTGATGATGACGATGACGACGACCTTGATTGGTTTAAGTGAAAAGAAAAGTAATGTAGTAATGAAAGGTTATGATGTCAGATTTTCTTAGTTTCATTCAGGTCCTCCGATCGTTGATGATGTTTGTGGAACAGAAAATATGCCATGTTAGAGAAGAAAATATCTAATGATGTAAAAAAAATAATGTTGGCTAAGGACATTCCAGGATCTCTAGTCCATGCCATCTCAGATGACTCGCGACTAAACAAACGTCTACTGTGAAATTCGGGAGCAACAGTGTACACAAGATAAAAAAAAGTGTTTTTAAGTTTGTCGTTCCCAATTCGTCACCATCGTCTCCGGTTTCAAATATAGCGTTTCCTGTTTGGTGACTAATTTAGTACATTTAACAATTGGTGTTTCAGCCCGAGTTTTCTAGGGGCGAATAGAATGAGCGAGGCGCAACCAAGTTTACTAATCGCTCGAAGAAATCGAAGACGCGCATTCTAATTGTTTTCGTTGACAATTTAAGGCATCGTTGTAGTCCAAATTGTACAGGTTTATGTATTAAGATGCCAAAACTAGACAATAGATATCCCTTTCAAGAGCTAAGCGCCCGCGCTTGTGTTGTGTCAGTGAATAGACAACAATGAGAACTAATCAGATTCGTGGCTTTCTCTGAGCCTTAGATAATGTCACGTGTAGAGCCGGTAATGTTTTGCATCCCAAAAGAATCCCTTAAATTTCATATCATATCTAGCTCCCTCAAGCAATAGTTATAGAGTATCATTTTATAATCTGGTGAACTCTTGCTTAGTTAGTGTTGATGAAGTGGTACTGAGTAAGTGACCCTCTTTCACGGTCGACAATTCTTGTTAGTATATACACACTCAGTGATCTTGGTGTTTTAAGCAATCTGATTGGTTCGCTATCTCTGGCTAATGAGCATTATTCACCTCCTAGCGAGTGAATAATGCGTAAGCCAAACAAAAATAGAGCATACTTTTGAATAAAGCATACTTTTGATTCCCACTGATTTGAACGGTGTTTAAGGACCGTTATTCTAGACTGTCACGAGTTTTTTTCGAAGATTAACTATAGATTTTCCATGTTCAAAGATTCTGTAAATAGTTTCGCGAATTCGCGCATGCTTTGTACAGCTTGCACGTTTTCCACGCATGAATTGAGAGGTCAAATGAAATCCATTATTAATGGTTTCCTTCTGAAAATGTTGTTGAGATCACTTCTTGTGTATATACTAAAACAATTATTCTTCTCAATCTCGGTGAATAGTGGCAGAATATTTACCTCGCCGCTTCGCGGCTCGGTAAATATTCTGCCACTATTCACCTCGATTTCAAAGAATAATTGTTAAT
>JAHPZR010038185.1:17500-27341 GCA_019787425.1 Platygyra sinensis | reverse complement strand
ATATCTCTGGAACGAAAAGAGACACATTTCAAACTAGTAAACCGCATTTTTTTCTCATGCAGAATTGTCAAAATGAATCTTTTCGAGAAGACATACATCAGGGCGCAGTTGTTAAAAGGATTGATAAAACGGTTTCCGACACTTCACCATCAGTGGATTCGTTTTGACAAAACAGGCTTCGCTATCCACGAGCTAGTGATTTATCCCGTTGATAACGTTACTCGGAGCGGTATTCGTTCTTTTATAAATTCCATTTTGAAATCACTGATTATCCTGGCACTTTGATTTGCTCTCAGCGGTGCGATTTATTCACGAATCGCGCTATCTTTTTCTCTAAATCGCATCTTTTTCTTAGCCAATGAGAATGGGACGACAGTAAAACAAAACAAACAGTCAGATTTTAAGGTTTTTTTTTTAGATTACCAATCATATTGCGGGAAAATGAAAGACAAAAGAGCCATTGTTTGGCAAATTTGGCTATTAAATTAGTATTTTAGAGTCGGTGTGATGTCCCATACGATTTTGCCGACATAATGATATTTATATTTAGATTTAGATTTAGAAATTGTACGATTTCAAAATGGATCTAATAAAGTGGCAATTGAACTTCGGATCGTACAATTTTCGTCTGAAATCATACTTTGATTTCAAATCGAACTCGCGCTACGCGCTTCTTTGATTTTGAAATCACGCGTATGATTTCAGAGCAAATTGAACTCCACTCAGTTCAGTAACCATTATTAACCAACTAGGGTCAGAGGTTGAACTTGAAATTTCTTATTAATATTTGTGCTTGATAAAACTTCGGGTAAGTATACAGACAATCTATTAACACCAGAGGTCTTATAATGTTGAGATTTACAACCCACATGATCGTTCAATAAAAGTTTCACAAGTGATAAACAAGATTCGATGACAGCGCTTAGGTGGAGTGCAAAGACATCAGTTACATTCCAAGATTCATTACTCGTACCATGGTCATACGAGACTTACCAGTGCATTCGAAACCGTCTCCAGAATACCCGGATGGACAAGGTCCACAACTGAAGCCTGTAATATTTGCTGGAGCAGGTTTATCTGTGCAGTTGACACCCGTAAAACACGGATTTCCATTGAAAGTACAGGCGTCAATGTCGCTTTCACAAAACCTGCCTGTGTATCCCGATGCGCATGTGCAGCCTTGGACTATGAGTTTATTGTCGTTGTTTAGTTTATCGCCCAGCTCTGGAGCGACACACTGACCACCATTTTCGCAGACACACATCTTTATGGTTGGTATAGAACTCACGGAAGCGTTGAACTCGTCTGTTGCTACAAATGTGAACTTGACCTGAGGAAGAAGATAATATTTAAATTATAGTTACTTCTCATCGATAAGAGTGAAGTACGTAGCAAGTTTTTAAGGAACTTTACAGAAGAAGGTCAAGATCGTAGGAATATCCTGAAAATATAACTTTTCAAAATAGGAAAACAACCAAAGCGAATCTGTTTCACCAAAAAAGAGCAGATATAGCCACGAGTGAGAAAAATTGAAACGTGCTACTCCAACGATGAAAAATTTAGGCTGAATGTTAGGAGATGCCCCATCCACGTGGATAAATTGGGCTAAATGTGCCTCTTTTAAATGGCGCATAAAAGCAAAGCAAAAATAACAGCAAACAAAATCCAAAAATGACAACGAAAATTACTTCTAGGGTAAAATGTAAAGTATATTTTTACCCTTTCAAAGGAGGTTACGTTCCATGTGAAGTTTAGGAGACCTCCCGCACTAGTGAAGCTGGCTCCTTGCGGCTTGTTCAAGACGTCGAAAGTAAACGAGTTGTTGTCTGTGGCAGTTACATTGACGAAGACGATTTCTCCAAGGTTGGCCTCAATTATTGTCGGAACGAAAATAAACCTTGGTGGGAAATTGGCTGTAGAGAGCGAACGAAAAGAAAAGGTTCAGTTATACGTTTATGTTAACTATAATGTCTGCAATAATGAAGCTAAGCGTGGTTGTTTTACATTCAAAAAGTCTTAGATCCTTCATATTACATTTCCCAAGTTTTGTAGTGTTAGTACAGGTGGGATAAAAAAAGCAAATTTCTGTTCGAAGATGAAACCATATAATATACGATGGAAAGAGAAAAATCTATATTTCAGGTCATTGGAGGGGCTTGGGGTTTTGTTCTCAACAGAATCTCCCAGATTTCGGCTTACCAAGCTCTTTGTTTTCTTTTACCAACTGGACGTTAACCTCTTTACTGTTGGTTCCTATGGAGACATCATTGGTAGATGCAGCATCAAACAAACAGGCATCATCTCCATCACACGCTGCCAAGGCAGCGACCCTTGTGGCGTTATCCGCCCACACAATTTCCTCCACAAACATGGGCTCGAAGCTTGCATTGGCAAAGGTGGAAACGCTTTCACCTAGTGCGTAGGTGAACAGTGACTGGTCGTCTGTTATTTGCCCTAAACATAGTAACGACAAAAATAAGCAGTTGTACAATAATACACAACCAGTTTGAGGAACACTGGCTTTGCTAATAAGTCATAATCATAATCATAATCATAATGTGGTATGTCAGTTATTATATTAGAGATGTGGAATCTTATCTTAAGCAAACCACGACGGCAAAGGGGTTCTGTCCTCGTGAACCGGCTCACAAGAGCCGCTACAAAGGACCAAACAATACACAACAGCTAACCAATGACTCCTAAACAAAGAAAGAACAATGGTTTTTCCCTTGTGAACCGGTACACCAGGACAGAACCGGCAAAGGGCAACAACAACGACGCTAAACAAAACATTTAATGAGCAGAACAATGGCTGAAAACGTGCGTTATAAATCTTTGTACGTTTCTTTGCCATCATCTGAAAAACACTGAACGACGTGAAATGAGCAAGCTTTGCGTATTTTAAAGAACGCGAAAGACGGCGGCTAATTTTTGGTATTTTCATGGAGAACTGAACTCTGGCGATACATGTCTAACTTCGGCAAGTTCTGAGACCAATAAGTGCACTGAACAAATACGAAGGTAAAATATGAATTCATTCATAAATTCCGTTGTCACTGCTTATTAAGTTAATCACCCTAAACTTACATTTTAAACCAAAATTATAATGAATAGCACTTGAATTCAAGTCTGCCGGAAGGACAGTTCCAGTTGGCAAGGTGAGGTCATCGTCTGGATCGCCATTGTAAGTTCCGAGCAGTCCTTTGGTTTTGTTGAAATACTCATCACTCAACATCACCACAAACGTCATCAAGCATTTGTCCACGCAGAATTGCACCCCAGTTCCAGACTTGAAAGTAATGTCGAGACAATTTTCAGTTTTTCTGGCCCTCAAGTTGCCTCCGATGTCTGAACTCACGTTGGTTAGATTGTTGTAGCCGGCGAAAAGCGTGCCATCGATGTATAGTTCCATAACACCTGCGCATCGATATTAAACAGATAGTTTATCTATTAATTTTCCATTGTTGTCAAGATAAAGTCACTGCCGGGTAAATTTCCAGCCTCGAGAATTTTAAAAGCGACACTTTTAGAAACAACACGACACTTTTTAAAAACATGTTTCGACAGAAACTTCTGTCATCTTCAGTTTAAATTACAAAGTACAGAGTTGTAACTTTAAATGAATATTAAACTGAAAATGACAGAAGTTATTGTCGAAACATGTTTCAAAAAAGTGTCGTGTTATTTCTAAAAATATCGACACGTCTGCTACTATCCAGGCCTTTTGGCATTTTAAAAGCGTTTTTAACTCGCTACTTTACTTTTTGTAAAATTCAGTTTTATTGCAGTTGTGTTTGTCCTATCAAACTTCGTGTTTACTCATTTAAACTTAAATCTCAATTCTTCAAGTTGGCACTGTCTAAAGTTGAAAATGTTCGTTAGAAGGACGAAGAACATTGCTTATAAAACAAAAAGCTCGCGGTGTTCCTCTTACATTCGTCTGTGACCCTGACTTCAACTTTACTGGTGTTGTATTCCTTAGCCGCTCCTGCTGAAAAGACCGTTGCTATGCTACGGTTCCCTGGAGCCAAAACAGTTCTTGCTTGGAGGATAAACGTGCCGTTGTCGGCATCAACCATTACGTATTCTCCGATACCGTTAAAGGTATAACCTTTATCGTCCAGTGTTTTTATGTGTGGATCTCCCCAAAACCATACTAGAAAGGAAATTACAGTCTTTGTTAATGTAAGTAACTTGATTACAACAGTTATGGTTAGTGGAAAAACAATTAAAACATGAAAAAAGAGACCCAACGTGCACACGTTAAACAGGTAAAATCTGTTTGATTAAAATATGATAGCAAGATGCTTTCAAATTTCTCTTCTCAAAGGAAGTGCAAAGAGTTATCGAAAAATTGGTAGAAGCTAAACCTGATTTAGTAAAACTAGTTTTGTTGGTGTAAATGCGGGGGTTTAAGGCTTATATGGGGATCATACTAAAGCTGAAGCAGGAGCCCATTACCTCCTGGGTAATGGGATCCTGACCTGAAGATAGTAAGTTATGAGCCCGTGTTCTGCATTGTAAAGCAGCCAGATTGAATGCTTGTCCATTATTGCTGCCCAAACAGTTTGCTTTTACTCATTTATACTCCTGCACCGCTGAAGTGAGAGGAGTTTGAAAGTCTAGTCTTAACTGCCGCCTGGTCAGCTCAATTGGTAGAGCACCACACTGCTGTGCGGGAGGTGGAGGGTTCTTGCCTCAGACCGGACCAAAACATAGGGTCTTAAAGTAATTGAGGAGGATGAGTTGCCTTTGTAATTACATCTGCAAATGTTAAACGTTCAAGTCTTCTAGGATAACGACTGTTAATTACAGGCCCCGTCTTTTGCATGTTAGCGAGGGACGCTAAAAAGCCCACACACTTACTAAAAGAGTAAGGCGCGGAGTTCCCGGTGTTGTGGTCTGGCCCTGTCTCACGGGTTGGTGCGTCACCTTAACCTCATTTTTCCGAAAAAAATTGTTATGTCTGTCTTTGAAAGTGGCAAACTAAAGCGTAACGCCGTTACTTACTTCTGACTAATGGACGGTATCCTCTACATTCGTGAATTGGTCTCACAGAGTAAAACTTGTTACAGTTTGTGGAGTCGTGGCAGCAGGCCCGTTTTGCAGCGAAGTCATCCAATACATCGTCTGGCAAAGTAAAGTCTTCCAACTCTACGCTGCCAGCGTCAACATCGTCGATAACAAGTGCACCAAATCCCGAATAGCAACACTTTTGGAAAAGACGTCCAGAAAAAAGATTTCCAGCGATGAAGACTGGTCTTGAAGAGTAAAAACATGGGATCCCGGTGAATGGGTCGCTAAAAGGGCCATAGTATCTGCTCTCTATGTCAGCTTGGGCTCCTGAACATGGGCAAGGCGGTAAAGCTGACGCTGTTATCAGACTTTCGACATAATCCTCTTGAAACTTGACCCACTTCCTGCACTTGGTTTCATCATCGTCACCAGTCCTTGTTTCAATTCTGAAGAAAAACACTCCTGGAATGATTGAATTTTCATCTTGTAAGGAAGTGGAAAGCTTTGTCGCTCCTTTTGACGCCGACCTAAGGGGAAAAAATGGAGAAAAATTGGAAAAAGATTAAAACTTTCCGGCAAATTCGGGAAATGTCAAATTTACAAAATACGAAGTGTTCAACTAAACATTTGAGAAATTCTACAAGGAATATCAAATGTAATGAAAATTCCCGGTAGGAAATGACGAACTTTGAAGGTGACCTGCAGAAAACTCAAGAATTCAGTTCTTCAGTTTCGCATTCGCATTTGTTTTTGTTTTTCTTTTGTAATTGTCTTAATATGTATTTCTTGCTCACTTAAATATGCTGAAAATTAATAAAAACTAAAAAAAAAAATTCTTCAGTTTTCTCTCTTTCAGTGGCCCAGACAGAGTTGAAATAATGGAAACGTTTTGGTACAGAAGGAAATTAATTAAGATATTTAATACTAGGAAACTTCTAGAACTTGAAATAGGGTGCCTGCACGTGATTGAAAAAAGAGGAGAGCCAAGGAGAAAGTAGGAATTTCCTTTTTGTTCGTTAAAGGGGCATTGTCACGAGGATTTTGCCTCTTTAGGTCAATTCTGTGCTAAAATCATTACTTTGAAGCTTTTAAATCATAAACAAAATACTTCTATAAGGCTACGACGAAGATATCAAATGAATTTTATCAGAGAGGGCTAACTATAATAAATTTCTTAAGGAATTTTTGAACACGTAGCATCAAATCTTGAAAAAATTGGCCAGTTTTCAAAGTTTCAATCCATTTCCATCCATACCATCCGTAGCGCCAGGCAACAGGAAACAGTTTCAGTACCTTCAAATAGTCTTTAATAACAAACTTTTGGAATTCAATTGATGCGAAGACACCTTCCAGCTTTTTATAAAGTTGCCAAATAGCGTGACAATGCCCCTTTAAAGCGTGTGAAATCTTACCCATCAAGAGTAGGAAACCTAGCTCGGTCCTTTGTGTTGTTATCTGCAGCGTTAAATCCAGCTACTGAGAAGAGGTCGCTATAAAATAAACCAGAAATTAATAATAATTATTAGTATAAATTTACCGTAGTCTATTGTGAATCCGTGAATTTGATTGGCTATATTCTGCTGATAGAAAACAGTTACGCATCAGTGCACATCGCGCATCACGTTTGAACCTGATGTAACATAATAAAACAGTTCTTTTCTACGCGTTACTTGACATTTTTTTCTTTTTTTGCAGTGAGACTACGACCAATTTATACTAAAACAATTTGACTACTCGCCCTCGTTTTCTACGAGCGATAGTCAACTCGGCTGCGTCTCGTTGACTATCTGCTCGTAAAAAACTCGGGCTCGTAGTCTAATTGTAAAGTACGTGAGGCTCCTGGTTCACAATGAATCCTAATTAAGATTTTAACTTAGAAGAGAGAAAATTAAAAGTAATCTGCCGTTTTATATTACAAACATGATGAGACTTAACTGAACTTAAGTTGAATTAAGTTGGACCAAAATTGTTGACAAAACCGGCACAACTACTTAGTACAAAAAAATCCGTTTTTTCTTACTGACATGTGAGCAGTCTATATTGTCGGTCTTTACTGAAAATATTGGATCTGAAATTCAATGCACCAGTTCACCAGTTTTATATCTTCTTTTATCGCTGTTCACTTACCTAAAAGTCGGTGACGCCCACTGAAGCCCGCCACACGGGTAATGGTATTTCAGAAATGTGTAGGTTCCATCTGTGATTACAACTGCTTGAAAAGTGTTGGTCTGTAATTTGGGGAGTAAAAACACTGAGTGACTTTTTCAAAGTATTCATCTAAGTTTATCCCTCATGTTTAACTGTTGACAGCTAAGAACTCTTAATTAGGCCGGTGTTACACTTAAGAAATAGAAAACATGTACCGTGTTTCGAATCGAGTTGTACAACAACAGCGAGTGGAAGGTTTGGGGAGAACGAGAAAGTGCTGTGGGAACACGAGCCGCATGGCGAGTGTTTTCCACAGCATTTTCAATGTTCTTCGCCCATACAAACATGGCTGCCGTGCAAAAACCTCTTATTTACGTAGAACATATGGGCCTCACTAAATGGAATGGAAAACGACTCCTAACCCCCCCATCCCCCCACACTTCCCTCTAAAAAAAAAATAACGTTTGTTGCATTTTTAAACGGACTTACAAAGCTTTCTTTGACGTCTTCCCTAGACGTTCACCTGGGTCGAAGTCGCAGCCTAGGTGACCACCTGAGTACCCACGGAGGCTGAGAAGACCCAAACTCCCTCGTGTGTTGTTTCCTGACATCTTGTGCTGCTCTGTCTAGTATGTAGGAAGCATTTTTTCCGGTGCATTCGAACCTTTCCGTATAAACTTGTAGAAAACAGCAGAACGATTTGAGTAATGGACTATGCAGTCTTGAGCACTGGAACAAAACGAGTGGTCCTCGATCGATTACTGACCAGCAGAAAGGGAAGAACATTGGCAATTTTGAACGGAAAAGCGCTGCAATGTTCCAGGTTGGCACTGGCACAAAGTTTAGCACGCAAGGCTCATCGAAACTGAATCGTTTTCCATCGGGGGCAAATCTCGAAAAAAAAAAGAAACTTTGGTTATGAAGTAAACAGGCTGTGAAACAAATAAATACCAATTGCACGTAATCATTTGGATTGGTGCCATAAGTGCTATAGATCGCATTTTTCTCTTTAGTCGAGGGGAGTCTTTCCTTCTTCTGTGGTAAACCATGAACTACTCGAAAACAACGGGCCGGAGAACTAAAATTCGAGAGTAACTTTCAAGGGTTCGCTCTATCCTCATTCCTTACTTTTCCAAAAAACTTGATTTTGTAAGCAATCAGTTTGGCAGAGTTCAGGTGATCGGCTGAAGTAATTGTAAGTTAGTTGTCCCCAAAATAGATTATAATTGTCTGCTTTTTTTAGCAACTTCTGACACATTAAATAAGGTTTTTTGTTCGTATCGGTATTCTCTCGAACGGACTGCCACAAACTAGTTATTGTTACCAGGGAAATTTGTCAGTCTAATTTTGCTTCCAGACCACATAAATTATACTATTCATTAACAACATAGGACAAAACTTACAAATAGGAAGTATCGCTTTTCGTCAAAGAAATAAAAGCCATCCTTGTTAATCTACTTTTAGACAATCTTTCTTCTTGACCCAAATCCGACCTGTATTTCCTGGTCCAGTTGGTCCTTCTCCATAAGGGGTAAACAACGTCCCAAGAAACAGTCAACTCGTGTGAACAATTTGGTAATTTGAGTCTGCATACGAGCCTAAGTGTGGCTCCATCAGAGCCGGAGGCTTATCCCGGGTTTCCGTAGCATGAAGCGACTAGGGTTAATTTCTACTCCCCCCCCTGCGATGGGACTGTACAGTCCCATCGCAGGGGGGGGAGTAGAAATTAACCCTAGTCGCTTCATGCTACGGAAACCCGGGATAAGCCTCCGGCTCTGATGGAGCCACACTTAGGCTCGTATGCAGACTCAAATTACCAAATTGTTCACACGAGTTGACTGTTTCTTGGGACGTTGTTTACCCCTTATGGAGAAGGACCAACTGGACCAGGAAATAGAGGTCGGATTTGGGTCAAGAAGAAAGATTGTCTAAAAGTAGATTAACAAGGATGGCTTTTATTTCTTTGACGAAAAGCGATACTTCCTATTTGTAAGTTTTGTCCTATGTTGTTAATGAATAGTATAATTTATGTGGTCTGGAAGCAAAATTAGACTGACAAATTTCCCTGGTAACAATAACTAGTTTGTGGCAGTCCGTTCGAGAGAATACCGATACGAACAAAAAACCTTATTTAATGTGTCAGAAGTTGCTAAAAAAAGCAGACAATTATAAACTAATTTGGGGACAACTAACTTACAATTACTTCAGCCGATCACCTGAACTCTGCCAAACTGATTGCTTACAAAATCAAGTTTTTTGGAAAAGTAAGGAATGAGGATAGAGCGAACCCTTGAAAGTTACTCTCGAAATTTAGTTCTCCGGCCCGTTGTTCTTGAGTAGTTCATGGTTTACCACAGAAGAAGGAAAGACTCCCCCGGACTAAAGAGAAAAATGCGATCTATAGCACTTATGGCACCAATCCAAATGATTACGTGCAATTGGTATTTATTTGTTTCACAGCCTGTATACTTCATAACCAAAGTTTCTTTTTTTTTTCGAGAATTGCCCCCGATGGAAAACGATTCAGTTTCGATGAGCCTTGCGTGGTAAACTTTGTGCCAGTGCCAACCTGGAACATTGCAGCGCTTTTCCGTTCAAAATTGCCAATGTTCTTCCCTTTCTGCTGGTCAGTAATCGATCGAGGACCACTCGTTTTGTTCCAGTGCTCAAGACTGCA
>JAHPZR010038185.1:7500-15000 GCA_019787425.1 Platygyra sinensis | reverse complement strand
CAGCTTTACCGCCTTGCCCATGTTCAGGAGCCCAAGCTGACATAGAGAGCAGATACTATGGCCCTTTTAGCGACCCATTCACCGGGATCCCATGTTTTTACTCTTCAAGACCAGTCTTCATCGCTGGAAATCTTTTTTCTGGACGTCTTTTCCAAAAGTGTTGCTATTCGGGATTTGGTGCACTTGTTATCGACGATGTTGACGCTGGCAGCGTAGAGTTGGAAGACTTTACTTTGCCAGACGATGTATTGGATGACTTCGCTGCAAAACGGGCCTGCTGCCACGACTCCACAAACTGTAACAAGTTTTACTCTGTGAGACCAATTCACGAATGTAGAGGATACCGTCCATTAGTCAGAAGTAAGTAACGGCGTTACGCTTTAGTTTGCCACTTTCAAAGACAGACATAACAATTTTTTTCGGAAAAATGAGGTTAAGGTGACGCACCAACCCGTGAGACAGGGCCAGACCACAACACCGGGAACTCCGCGCCTTACTCTTTTAGTAAGTGTGTGGGCTTTTTAGCGTCCCTCGCTAACATGCAAAAGACGGGGCCTGTAATTAACAGTCGTTATCCTAGAAGACTTGAACGTTTAACATTTGCAGATGTAATTACAAAGGCAACTCATCCTCCTCAATTACTTTAAGACCCTATGTTTTGGTCCGGTCTGAGGCAAGAACCCTCCACCTCCCGCACAGCAGTGTGGTGCTCTACCAATTGAGCTGACCAGGCGGCAGTTAAGACTAGACTTTCAAACTCCTCTCACTTCAGCGGTGCAGGAGTATAAATGAGTAAAAGCAAACTGTTTGGGCAGCAATAATGGACAAGCATTCAATCTGGCTGCTTTACAATGCAGAACACGGGCTCATAACTTACTATCTTCAGGTCAGGATCCCATTACCCAGGAGGTAATGGGCTCCTGCTTCAGCTTTAGTATGATCCCCATATAAGCCTTAAACCCCCGCATTTACACCAACAAAACTAGTTTTACTAAATCAGGTTTAGCTTCTACCAATTTTTCGATAACTCTTTGCACTTCCTTTGAGAAGAGAAATTTGAAAGCATCTTGCTATCATATTTTAATCAAACAGATTTTACCTGTTTAACGTGTGCACGTTGGGTCTCTTTTTTCATGTTTTAATTGTTTTTCCACTAACCATAACTGTTGTAATCAAGTTACTTACATTAACAAAGACTGTAATTTCCTTTCTAGTATGGTTTTGGGGAGATCCACACATAAAAACACTGGACGATAAAGGTTATACCTTTAACGGTATCGGAGAATACGTAATGGTTGATGCCGACAACGGCACGTTTATCCTCCAAGCAAGAACTGTTTTGGCTCCAGGGAACCGTAGCATAGCAACGGTCTTTTCAGCAGGAGCGGCTAAGGAATACAACACCAGTAAAGTTGAAGTCAGGGTCACAGACGAATGTAAGAGGAACACCGCGAGCTTTTTGTTTTATAAGCAATGTTCTTCGTCCTTCTAACGAACATTTTCAACTTTAGACAGTGCCAACTTGAAGAATTGAGATTTAAGTTTAAATGAGTAAACACGAAGTTTGATAGGACAAACACAACTGCAATAAAACTGAATTTTACAAAAAGTAAAGTAGCGAGTTAAAAACGCTTTTAAAATGCCAAAAGGCCTGGATAGTAGCAGACGTGTCGATATTTTTAGAAATAACACGACACTTTTTTGAAACATGTTTCGACAATAACTTCTGTCATTTTCAGTTTAATATTCATTTAAAGTTACAACTCTGTACTTTGTAATTTAAACTGAAGATGACAGAAGTTTCTGTCGAAACATGTTTTTAAAAAGTGTCGTGTTGTTTCTAAAAGTGTCGCTTTTAAAATTCTCGAGGCTGGAAATTTACCCGGCAGTGACTTTATCTTGACAACAATGGAAAATTAATAGATAAACTATCTGTTTAATATCGATGCGCAGGTGTTATGGAACTATACATCGATGGCACGCTTTTCGCCGGCTACAACAATCTAACCAACGTGAGTTCAGACATCGGAGGCAACTTGAGGGCCAGAAAAACTGAAAATTGTCTCGACATTACTTTCAAGTCTGGAACTGGGGTGCAATTCTGCGTGGACAAATGCTTGATGACGTTTGTGGTGATGTTGAGTGATGAGTATTTCAACAAAACCAAAGGACTGCTCGGAACTTACAATGGCGATCCAGACGATGACCTCACCTTGCCAACTGGAACTGTCCTTCCGGCAGACTTGAATTCAAGTGCTATTCATTATAATTTTGGTTTAAAATGTAAGTTTAGGGTGATTAACTTAATAAGCAGTGACAACGGAATTTATGAATGAATTCATATTTTACCTTCGTATTTGTTCAGTGCACTTATTGGTCTCAGAACTTGCCGAAGTTAGACATGTATCGCCAGAGTTCAGTTCTCCATGAAAATACCAAAAATTAGCCGCCGTCTTTCGCGTTCTTTAAAATACGCAAAGCTTGCTCATTTCACGTCGTTCAGTGTTTTTCAGATGATGGCAAAGAAACGTACAAAGATTTATAACGCACGTTTTCAGCCATTGTTCTGCTCATTAAATGTTTTGTTTAGCGTCGTTGTTGTTGCCCTTTGCCGGTTCTGTCCTGGTGTACCGGTTCACAAGGGAAAAACCATTGTTCTTTCTTTGTTTAGGAGTCATTGGTTAGCTGTTGTGTATTGTTTGGTCCTTTGTAGCGGCTCTTGTGAGCCGGTTCACGAGGACAGAACCCCTTTGCCGTCGTGGTTTGCTTAAGATAAGATTCCACATCTCTAATATAATAACTGACATACCACATTATGATTATGATTATGATTATGATTATGATTATGATTATGATTATGATTATGATTATGATTATGATTATGATTATGATTATGATTATGATTATGATTATGATTATGATTATGATTATGATTATGATTATGATTATGATTATGATTATGATTATGATTATGATTATGATTTATGATTATGATTATGATTATGATTATGATTATGATTATGATTATGATTATGATTATGATTATGATTATGATTATGATTATGATTATGATTATGATTATGATTATGATTATGATTATGATTATGATTTATTAGCAAAGCCAGTGTTCCTCGTACTGGTTGTGTATTATTGTTGCATTCGACGAAGTGGAACGCAAAGCCAGTGTTCCTCATACTGGTTGTGTATTTTTGTTGCGTGACTACGGAGAGTTGGTTGCCCTGCGTAAGGTTATAGGCTGGAAAATCCACATTCCTGTAAGGGCACAAAAATGGCCACCCCGCTTAATTTTTGCAGGGGCATGTCACGGCATGTCATGCCGTGACATAGTTAAAACTATGTCACGGCCAGTAAACTGGTACCGTAGGGTCTAAGTGAGACACTGATGTGACGAACATGTGAGCACGTGAGCAGGCAATGTAGACTTTGGTCCTTCTTTCGATGTGCTCTCGATCTCATTCTTTCGCCGTGGAATTTTGAGGCTGAGTAGTATTATATTCAATAGTCCTTTCCAGTATGATGTTATTTAAACGTTCGTTCGAGCTCACGATGAGCTTGTTTATTTTATATGTTCACGAACACGATCGCCAAGGCTTTGGGATGTTCACTGGAAACAGCTGTATTAAATCCCCGGGCTGTATTTGATTGCATTTGTGGATTTAGTTCCAATTGCGACAGAAAAGGTCAGTAGTATCCGGCCGAATATTATTTGGAATCAGTGAAAGAGTACTCTGAAGGAAAGATCCATAAGAGTGAACCTGAACCAGGGAACGGAAATGCAAAGACTGTGTACTTTGTTAATCAGGCCAGGGGAAATACTCGAATCAGTCGCACGGAGTTTGTTTACGCGATCAACGAGCACGCGATTGCAAATGTTTACTCAGTTATATTTGAGCTTCCTGCTTAGAATAATGTTCGAAAAAAATATAGTTTTACAAATTAGCTTTTGCACTTAAACATTACAAGTCAATGTGACAATATTTAGCACGAAATTTGAAAGCTGAGTAAATTTTTTAGTCCTATTAAACTTGTGAGTCTACGGAAACTGGTGCCGTCACGCAACGCAGTCTTCAATCAGACTGGCATGGACTTTGTCACTGAAATATCGTTCTGTAAAACCCCGGTTGTTGATGAAAAAAGGTTGGTTTTTAGAGGCTGAGAGTCAGCTAGGGAAATCTTTTAAGGTATCTGTATAAACATTTATACGGCGTCGAACGCACTCTCATAATCTTTGATTACTGCTAGTACAACTGCTTATTTTTGTCGTTACTATGTTTAGGGCAAATAACAGACGACCAGTCACTGTTCACCTACGCACCAGGTGAAAACGTTTCCACCTTTGCCAATGCAAGCTTCGAGCCCATGTTTGTGGAAGAAATTGTGTGGGCGGATAACGCCACAAGGGACGCTGCCCTCGCAGCGTGTGATGAAGATGTTGCCTGTTTGTTTGACGCTGCATCTACCAATGATGTCTCCATAGGAACCAACAGTAAAGAGGTTAACGTCCAGTTGGTAAAAGAAAACGAAGAGCTTGGTAAGCCGAAATCTGGGGGATTCTGTTGAGAACAAAACCCCAAGCCCCTCCAATGACCTGAAATATAGATTTTTCTCTTTCCATCGTATATTATATGGTTTCATCTTCGAACAGAAATTTGCTTTTTTTATCCCACCTGTACTAACGCTACAAAACTTGGGAAATGTAATATGAAGGATCTAAGACTTTTTGAAGGTAAAACAACCACGCTTAGCTTCATTATTGCAGACATTATAGTTAACATAAACGTATAACTGAACCTTTTCTTTTTGTTCGCTCTCTACAGCCAATTTCCCACCAAGGTTTATTTTCGTTCCAACAATAATTGAGGCCAACCTTGGAGAAATCGTCTTCGTCAATGTAACTGCCACAGACAACAACTCATTTACTTTCGACATCTTGAACAAGCCGCAAGGAGCCAGCTTCGCTAGTGCGGAAGGTCTCCTAAACTTCACATGGAACGTAACCTCCTTTGAAAGGGTAAAAATAAACTTTACATTTTACCCTAGAAGTAATTTTCGTTGTCAGTTTTTGATTTTGTTTGCTGTTACTTTTGCTTTGCTTTTATGCGCCATTTAAAAGAAGCTGATGATGATGATGACGATGATGATGATGACGATGATGATGATGACGATGATGATGATGATGATGATGATGATGATGATGATGATGAAGCACATTTAGCCCAATTTATCCACGTGGATGGGGCATCTCCAAACATTCAGCCTAAAATTTTAATCGTTGGAGTAGCACGTTTCAATTTTTCTCACTCGTGGCTATATCTGCTCCTTTTTGGTGAAACAGATTCGCTTTGGTTGTTTTCTTATTTTGAAAAGTTATATTTTCAGGATATTCCTACGATCTTAAGCCTCTTCTGTGAAGTTTCTCAAAAACTTGCTACGTACTTCACTCTTATCGATGAGAAGTAACAATAATTGTTATCTTCTTCCTCAGGTCAAGTTCACATTCGTAGCAACAGATGAGTTCAACGCTTCCGTGAGTTCTATACCAACCATAAAGATGTGTGTCTGCGAAAATAGTGGTCAGTGTGTCGCTCCAGAGCTGGGCGATAAACTAAACAACGACAATAAACTCATAGTCCAAGGCTGCACATGCGCATCGGGATACACAGGCAGGTTTTGTGAAAACGACATTGACGCCTGTACTTTCAATGGAAATCCGTGTTTTACGGGTGTCAACTGCACAGATAAACCTGCACCAGCAAATATTACAGGCTTCAGTTGTGGACCTTGTCCATCCGGGTATTCTGGAGACGGTTTCGAATGCACTGGTAAGTCCCGTATGACCATGGTACGAGTAATGAATCTTGGAATGTAACTGATGTCTTTGCACTCCACCTAAGCGCTGTCATCGAATCTTGTTTATCACTTGTGAAACTTTTATTGAACGATCATGTGGGTTGTAAATCTCAACATTATAAAACCTCTGGTGTTAATAGATTGTCTGTATGCTTACCCGAAGTTTTATCAACCGCAAATATTAATAAGAATTTCAAGTTCAACATCTGACCCTAGTTGGTTAATAATGGTTACTGAACTGAGTGGAGTTCAGTTTGCTCTGAAATCATACGCGTGATTTCAAAATCAAAGAAGCGCGTAGCGCGAGTTCGATTTGAAATCACAAGTATGATTTCAGACGAAAATTGTACGATCCGAAGTTCAATTGCCACTTTATTAGATCCATTTTGAAATCGTACAATTTCTAAATCTAAATCTAAATCTAAATATCATAATGTCGACAAAATCGTATGGGACATCACACCGACTCTAAAATACTAATTTAATAGCCAAATTTGCCAAACAATGGCTCTTTTTTCTTTCATTTTCCCGCAATATGATTGGTAATTTTAAAAAAAGCCTTAAAATCTGACTGTTTGTTTTGTTTTACTGTCGTCCCATTCTCATTGGCTAAGAAAAAGATGCGATTTAGAGAAAAAGATAGTGCGATTCGTGAATAAATCGCACCGCTGAGAGCAAATCAAAGTGCCAGGATAATCAGTGATTTCAAAATAGAATTAATAAAAGAACGAATACCGCTCCGAGTAACGTTATCAACAGGATAAATCACTAGCTCGTGGATAGCGAAGCCTGTTTTGTCAAGACGAATCCACTGATGGTGAAGTGTCGGAAACCGTTTTATCAATCCTTTTAACAACTGCGCCCTGATGTATGTCTTCTCGAAAAGATTCATTTTGACAATTCTGCATGAGAAAAAAATGCGGTTTACTAGTTTGAAACATGTCTCTTTTCGTTCCAGAGATATTCAAGTTTTAAAATATGCAAATTAACCAAGTGATGATGTCATTCATTTAACCAACTTTTGATCCAAAATGATGAAAAAAGATATCTCAGCCCATTTTCATCAGAAAAGTTTGATTCTTTGCAGCACGATTCTACTAAATGTGTTCTACAATACGAGATTAAAAGTTTTGTTACCATGGCACCATACTGGGTTCCAGACCTCCATAAATAACTAAAGCCTTTCTGGCCAACTTTAGCGTTCCATTTTGATGTTTGCTGATTGAACTTCATATGAATGACCCAGCAAGCATATAAAGATGTTACCTCGATTTTGCGGCTTTTTTAACGTTTTAATTTTTGAGCTGAAAGTCACTAACATATTGAAATCAAGTGAATGGGGACTGGAAAAGAGTGAGTTGGCATGGGAACAGAATTTTATATAGCCATAGGTGTCTTTCCTATTAGCCTGCCAAGTTTCAATGGTCTGCCCTGCAAGTGTTCTAAGGTAGCTCTATTTATATACTTAAGGTAATATTGGGTTAAGTGTATGACGTCATCAGTCATCTCATTTGAATGTTTTTGAATGTTTTTGAATATCTTTACAAAGTGTTATTTTTAGGTTTCCTTCAATTTAACGGTTATTTTTTCGATGTTCGAAATAACTCAAGATGCCGTGACTGAGCCCCT
>JAHPZR010038185.1:0-2500 GCA_019787425.1 Platygyra sinensis | reverse complement strand
GAGTTTGTTGTTTTCCCAGTCATAATGTGTGATAGCGATTAAGGCTCAAAGAAGTTTAAGCTAATTCTCAAATATCCAGTCATAGTTTAACTCCATGATTGCACTCACCACATTACGATACGATTGCCTATAGTAAGATGTCGTGTGGAGATTGGACGGGGCTTTACAACTTCCACTGAGTCAATTAGCCATTTCTTTTGCCTCACAATAATTACCCTATCACTAGTTTCTCTTACAGTTTGCAACATAATTAGGTTTAAGTTATAGTTAACCTGAATCCTTTGTATTTCCATGATTTAGCGCTCTTACCAGGCGAGAAGCCACCTGACCCAACGGTTCCAGTACCGAAGGATGCATCCGAAAATGAAATGCAGAATTCCGTAGAAATTCAAATGCCGAATATGAAAAAATCTGAGGTAACTGCACTAAAACCGAAATTGCAAAAATTATTTGACACCTGCAACTTCAAGGGTTTCCTCAGGTCTATTATCCAAGAATATTTGGGTGTGACGGCATTTTAGATTGATAATGGTAATTGACCTGAGTGGAGTGCAATTTGGTCTGAAATCATACGCGTGATTTCAAAATCGAACGAGCGCGGGGCTAGAGCGCTAGCTCGATTTGAAACCACAAGTATGATTTCAGACTAAAATTGCGCGACCCGAAGTTCAATTGCTACTTTATTAGATCCATTTTGAAATCGCACAATTGAATCATAGCCTAAATACAAGAACTATAAGATTTTGGTCAGTACCAATATTATATTGTCTTTCATTTCCCTGCAATGTGATTGGTTAGTTTAAGAAAGCCTTAAAATCTGATTGGTTGTTTTGTTTTACTGTCCCATTCTCACTGGCTGAGAAAAACGTGCGATTTAGAGAAAAAGATAGTGTGATTCGTGAGTAAATCGCACCGCTGAGAGCCAATCACATTGTAAGGATAACCAGTGATTTCAAAATGGATTTAATAAATTCACAAATACCATTTTTGGGCTGGGTGAGGGCGGTACGCCTTGTGAGGAGCGAAATGTCCTTTTGCATCTTACATTTCCCTAAAAAAATAGATAAATAAATCAATGAATAATCAATAGCTACGATGGAAACAACTGTCGAGGTACTTTTTGTCCCCTTAACAATTCGAAAAAGTAGTGTTAACTCTGAAGTAAATCATACAGACAAACCAATAGTGCCTTAAACTAACCATGCTTTTCATCTACTAAGACCTCAATATCCCTTTTAGTACCAAGCTTAGAATATCCATTCACCAGGTTTTCATGCATTTTGTTACAGTCGAGCCTCCGGTTGTGACTACCTCGCGTAAGCGACCACCTCGATCTCCTCAGCGACCAGTTTTCCAAAATACCAAATTCTGCCAAGTCAAATCACTATAATTGAAACCTCTTGCGAGCGACCACCACTCGTTAGCGACTGCGAGCACTTTCAGAGCTAAAAATTTAAAATTTTGATTTGCTTTTTACCTCCCGTAAGCGACCAGTGGACAGATAATTGAAGGAAAATTCCATAATAAAGTGATGTAACATTATCGCGTTCCTGGATAGCACAAGAGACGGCAATTTCTAAATGAGAATTACCTCGTCAGGAACCACCTCCAGTGAGCGCTTACGGGCCGGAGGTTTGACTGTAAAATCAGTTCGAAAAATCTGGTGTTGCATCAAAACAGTTTCCGCTGATTTTTTTTATTAGTTCACCGGCTTACATGTCTTGTTGACAATATGCTAATATTGAATGCGTGACAAAAAATTTTGATCGTTCTTATTATTTACATAGTTACATCAGCTACATCCCTGTAGAGACATTTTTAGGTAGATATTCAATATCTTTGATACCTACACTCTCCAAAATTTACAGTACACCGCGGCGGTTGATCTACGGTTCAGGGAAACATGCGCCAAACAGGCCGACGACTACTGTCAAGACAATAAAGATCAGTGTGGGATAACAAGCAAAAGAAGAAGGTAAGTCGTCTTCAAGCTTCTCGTTAATAGTTGTTACGGATCTTTTAAACGAACTGATTACCTTTACCGGCGCAAGGTCAAATTTACTAACCCACCCCCTCTCCCCGCCCCCCCCCACCCCCCAAATCCAATACAAAACGAAGATTGACTTAACTTGACTATGAAAAAATCCTCCGGCCTTAACTTTATTCTCTCCATCTTTGGAAGAAAGTCATATACTACACTAATGACGATCAACTACACTGAAATTAACTACAGTAATGAAGAAGCTAAGTGGCAGGCGTTTTAATTGCTCAGATAGTAAGGATTGTCTTCTTGTGACATCTTGATACTAGCGCACGTTTATTTCTTGATTTCTTCGTTTCTCACAGGCGGAACACACAGCTTATTATTGCTGATAATGTTCACTTACTACCAGGCTTCCCAGTGGAAGAAATCTCGGCCCTGAGGGTTGCTTTCTATATTTTACTGCCGTCATTCTTTACAAGCAGTGGCATTATCCCTGCGGCTGCTCTTGCACAGGTT
>JAHPZR010038184.1:0-10281 GCA_019787425.1 Platygyra sinensis | reverse complement strand
TTATTACTTTTTATAATATTTTTTGGTGGTCTGTGGTGGAGGCCCTTTGGTGTAGTCCGTAGCCCGAGGTGAAGTCCACGTACCCGGTTCGTAGTGTACCGGTTCGTAGTGTGATCAGTGTTTTCGAGTTACCCACTCGAACACTGATTAGTCACGTACGTGAACGTATTGTCCGCCCCTCCTTCCACTCCATCTTTCCAGGACTCGTGGAAAGAACAGCTAGTTTTGCAATTCCAACAGTCAGCCATGCAGATAACTGAGGCAGTATCACTTGTATTTATTTCCAATTTTTTTTTACTGTACATTTTATGAGTTTCTGAACAAAGAATCTTAGGTAGATTATTTCTCATGTAAAATTATGATTTGCAAACTATCTGAATATTTCTGATTATAAATCATCTCTGCAGCTAGCAGTCTCTACTTGTCAAAATCACTAAAGTATAATCATTAAACGTCATCTTGAGAGGGAAAAACTGCATTCAAATCTTATATCAACACATAGTTACACTAATATATACAACTACAAAACTAGTCTCATTTATGACCTCTTACCTTGGTCCCCATGACAGATTTAAATCCAAGGTGACCTCGTGTAACCATGCATGAAATATAAACCTTGATACCGCATGCCAATATAATAATGTTTATTTCTACTTATTTATTTATTTACTGGTTTATTTATCTCTTATTATTATTGATTCTATCTGGTTATATTATTGTCAGTTGTTATTATTCTGTACCAAGTTCTATTTTTCGTGTTTAGTTGCATGAGGTCATCCCAAATTCAAATCTTTGCTGACAACCAGGTAAAGAGGTCACAGACAAAACAAGTCATGAAGTCGCACATACTGTGTAACTATGTACCGAACGAAAATTCAAACGAAGCTTTTCCCAAATCAAGATGCTGTTCAGCAATCATACTTTCTTGCTTTAACAAGCAGAACTTTGTGAAGGAGGTTATTGCGTTTGGTCTATATGACTCCACATCAATGCAATACTTGGTTAAGTAATATATCAAACACGAGAAACAGTGTTTCATCGGGTTATCTAACATGGTTAGGTATCTGAGAGGAGAGTTGAAAATTGACATGCAGCGGAGTATTTTTGGCGAAATTCGAGGTGTTTGGAGAGTCGCTGAAACATTGTCTCGAGTGTTTGATATATCTTCTCAACCGAAACAAAAACTAAGGAATAAACGGAGAAGTATAATGTTCAAAATCTATGCTGATTGAGAGTGGGTATCCAACCTCCTTCACGCTTGTGATTTTTATTTTAATGAGTTCGAGAAGTGAGTGGCAAAAGCGACCATAGATGGGTGAAACCATATTTTTCTATGTTTTCTTCCTTAACGACTAGAGTAGGTCTTGAAAGAAGTGCGGGACAAGCAGAGTTTGCCACGGGGCAAATTACTCTTTATCCTCACTTGCTCAGTGGGCGAGGTGAGAAAACCTAACCATGTTCAAACTGTTAATTCTTCTTCACTGTCCTCAGTCATTTCTCTTGACATCAGAGTTCTGAGAATTTGTTGGAACGTCAAGACAGCATCTTCCGGTTGGTATGATTGCAGTAATTTTCATCACTGGTTTGATTGATAAGAGACTGGAACTGTAACGAGAAACCAGTGCTTAATCACTTGGCCATCTTAGTTTATCCATACAATTAACTGCCATTTCTTTAAAACAAAGTACTTGTTCCTTCAATCACTGATCTCTATTGCTTTCCATCTGTAAGTGATTATGTTTACTGCATCTAATGTTGATGAGTTAGAAAACCAGTTGGCTTGGATTGCGTTAGACTGGGATCCAGTGGAATACAACCTACAAGAAGGAAAAATTTATTCTTTGAAGATCTGAATGCAAGATCTAGTTAGATCAAAGACTCCCCTCGGTGGAAACTGTCTAACTTTAATGTCAAATTGAACATATGGCATCACATTGTAATGACCAATTTGGAGTGACCCCGCAACTTGCAATTGATCACAAATTTTGCATTTTTTCTGGAATCTGACCCAAAGACTAGATCACAAACAATCTGTTCTCCTATGTGATAAGCTTGACACATCAAAGAATTTGGTTGGGATCCTTAATTTCCAGCAAATGAGACCTTTGCATTACCAGACAATATACTTCGCAGCTTGCTTTTTTATACGGAATATAGAAAAGGGTTCTTTTATACAATTTAGACAAGGGCTGGTGACAAGACCATTTTCCACAAAACATTTTTAGATTTCCCCTAACCCCTCCATCTCCCTGTGTCACCAGTGTTAATAAGGAGATTCTTACCTAAAAATGGAACATCCCAGCTCTTTGTCAAGGCTTCACCTCCTCCTTTTGAAAACGCATTTAAGCTGAACATTCCTAAAACACAGAACCTACAATATTATTTCATACCATGAAGATGAAGGTACACTATAACAGTCAAAAATACAGTACATAGTAATAATACATAGTGTATTAAATATTCTTTTTAATATCATATGATAAAGTGATAGCTTCCTCCACACATTCATTTTGCATGGACTGGTCAGCAATGTTTACTCCGAGATACTGAAAGTGTGCAGTAATAGATCTTAAAATCCTGATTCTATTGTAAGGGATAAAGCGAAATAAAAGGACACGGCCTAAACAGAAAAAAATAGGTAGGTACCTTGTGCAAGGTTCATACTGTGAATGGAATTAATGTCAACAGGGGGAAAAACTTATAGGTATCCTATTAAGGACTGAGTATCTCAAAAGCCATACCCTATCTCACAACACCGTCAAACCCATATAGTCTTTTTATCGGAGTGACCCCTTGGGTATTTCCTTCAAAGAGCATCTGTATAGGAGTCTAACACTTACACTACAATGACGACAGACAAATCCACTCATGTTCTCCACCACTCCTAGGATTCGGATTTTAGTTTTCTTGCAGAAAGTCAGTTCTCTTCTGGCGTCAGATATTGCCACGCCCTGAGGAACAACAGAAATGTTATTCAAAAAGCCATCAAAATGCTAAGTATTACATAGTTCATTCTGGTACACTTCTTGAAAAACTGATTTTGTTATCAAGTAATTGAGAAGTAGAATTACCCCATGCCCAGGGACAACTGCTAATATTTTTTTCTTAAGAATAAATGGGAAAAAATGAGGGTTAAAATTCCAAACGGTAGACCAATTTTGCCAATTAACTGATACTTAACTAATCTTAGGTTTTGTCCAAACAATTATTAGTGGCGATTCCACCTGAATTGATTGACTATTAAAAGGCTAAATGCCTAAAAGGAAGGTTGGCCTTTCTGTTACAAAAAAGGTTGGCCTTTCTTTCTGTTACAAAAAAGGTTGGCCTTTCTTTCTGTTACAAAAAGGTTGGCCTTTCTGTTTCGACAAAATACGCAAATTAAGCGTTTACGTAATCTTTTCGAAATCCAAAGAACTAAAGGCTTAATAATTGGCAACGATTAGAGAAGGTGTACATATTTATTAACCCTTTATGCATACCTAAAGAGACGTGACAAGAAGTGGTCCATCTTGACTGTAATGTTGCAGATTTTCTACCACTCGAATATGCTCACGAGACGTTCCTGGATTGAACAAAAATCAGAAATAATGATAAGATTACAAACTGCAAAATGAACGTGCATTATTGTGCTAGCAGCAAAAATAACAATAAAAGGCATATCTCCCCTAATCAAGGAAGGTCAACTCCAAGTCCCCCAGTATGAAGTATTTTTACTCTCAATTCATGCCCTTAATTGGGGAGCTAGCCTATTGCTGGATATCCCCAAGTATCCCCGTGCGTTTGCAGTCCAGGTTGCCCAACAAGTTGTTGGTACTCATTTTTCCTCTTACATTGTAAGTGATGAAAGGCATTGAAAGTCAAGTCTTTCATCTAAGAACTCAGTACAAATAGGCCCATGAACAGTCCTGGAATCCAGACCTATTGATCTAGAGTGTACAACATTAACCACTGCGCCACTGTACGTCACATATCAGTACATCACAAGCCTCTGAAAATAACATTTCATATTGTCGTCATACCTGGAGATGTATCAATAATCTGGTAATCCAGTTCACCCCAAGAGAGATCCGACAGAAACTGCTTGATCACTGCCAAAAAAAAGCAATACCAATAACAGTCACATTAGTACTCAAGCAACTCTGCAGGAACATCAAAATTTAATTGGTAACACTCTAGAGAATTTTCTCCATAGCAAAAATCAATAAATAATAAAAGTAAATTGCAGCGAGTATGGTACACTGGGTTAAAAAATGTTTCAAAATAATAGTAAAACCATTTTGCTGATTTCAAACATTTTTGTTATTCAAAAGCCAAGAAGAGCCACAAAGTTTCTAAAAGAATTTGCATGAATTTTGTACAAATTGTTACACTGTAAATTCATTGGTGACCAGCTGAGGTGTCGCATAAAAATGTTTGTAATATAAATCATCTAGACAATACTGCCCCAAAAGAGAAAAATTTAGTATTGTTCCCCTCTATCAACAAAGCCTAATTATAGTTACCTTAAGTACTTTGCTGTACTTGCCTACTCGAACTCTAGATAGAGGGGGAGGCGAGTCTGGTTAGGACAATGTCACTAAGTATGTATTAGTCTTTAGCCTTCAGACAAGAAGGCATTGGGCACATTTTCCAGCCCTCTCCCACAGAGAAAAAGCTAGAATTGTATTCCAAAACATAACATAAAAGGACTTATATCTCGGCCTAGTTTCACACTAGAGAAACAGAATAAAGACTGCACCCTTTGTGCAAAACAACTTTTGGCACATTCGTGTACGACAGTACCCACCGTCCGCCATTTTGAATTTGAGAAGGAAACTGCTGAACATCCTCACATACAGTCGGCTTAAGAGGCTTCCCGCTTGTTGTGCTTGGAACCTGTAGCTGAAAGGTCATCCTCGGAGACCCAGGGGCAGTTAATCAACACGATATTTTCGGACAACGTGGTATTTACGAGCGAAGGTTTACATCAAACTTTCACCCAAAAATAGCGCGTCGCCGGAAAATATGCAGTCGCCGCGACCAGCTGCCCCTGGGTCTCCGAGGATGCTGAAAGATTGGCCTCAATTGTCAGTCATCTTCCGCCTACAGCCTAATCGCTCGAGGATTAAGCTGAGGGTGGGAGATGACTGGCATTTCAGGATACTGAAAGATTAGTACAAAACTACAAATGAAATCAGGGACCGCGGAAGGGGAAGGAAAGACTATAGCCCTGCCACTTTTCGCTTGGGCGAAATAGGGCTCCGGATGACATGGATAATGTACAATGTTTGCTACAGGAAAGTAAGAAAACGGCGGAACAGTGACCCTGATGGAATAATTATATCCCACGAGTCATTTGGGCGAGCCTTAAGGCGAGTGTGTCTACTAACAAAATACAAGTGATAGGTGGAATGTTCCATGGTATACCATTGGAAAGCGACAAACAGTGCTCGACTTCACGGAATAGTCCGGTTACCGAAGATTTTCGAAAAAGTAAGGTCCGATTTTCCCATATTTTACGGTAGGTTACCGAAGATGTTCTATTTGCCGAAATGTCCGAAATAATCTGATCACCAAAGATGTTTAACAATGTCATTGTTCGATTTTCTCAGAGGTTATCAAAGATTACCGAAGATTCTGTTTTCGCCGAACTAGGTTGATTTCCAAAGGTCGACAGTGCTCGAGTTTTCGAAAAAGTCGGAAGGCCGAAGATGTTCGACAACGTTCCATTTTTCTCGGAGGTTACCCAAGATGTGCGAAGTTTTCCGGAGGTCACAAAAGATCGGACGAATAAATAATGAATGACACCGAAAAGGAGTTCCTATCTCCATGCTCATTTTAGGCAATGCGTTTAGGCACAGTTCGTGGCGAGAAGATATGAATTTTATGTTCGAGTGGCAAAAACAATAGCTCACTCGAGAGATTGTTCATGCCACGAGAACATAAAATCCATATCTTCGAGCTAACGTGTAATGCACTAGCATGTTCTTTTTATTATATAAACATACTGATGACTGGTGTTTTGATGATTTTCGGAAGATTTCCGACCACTTTCAGAAGATTTCCGAAATTTTACAAAATTGTTCCGAAGGCCAGAAGAACGTTCCCGAACATTTTTCGAGAATTTTTGAAGATGTCCGAAGATTGCCGAAGACTTTCGAGGAGGACCCGAAGATGTTTCGATGATACACCAACGAATTTAAGTACAATTTAAGAGACAAACTTGATATCAGCGAAATCATCGATATCTTCACATGTGAGGATATCGTATCGTAATTATCAATTTGTTACCACTCGTTATACCACTGTCTTTTATATAATAAAATAATTAATTAGATGTTCCTTATTGTTTTTGCATAGCCCAACATAACTTTACACATAGATTATTGACTAAGCGTTTATGTCAAGAAGCCTGGACATTAGCCAAGTTCTTTGTTCGTTGAGGCCTGGAAATCTCACGCTGCTACGTCGCAGAGAACATCTTGAGGATGCTGGAAGCCACTCCTTCCTGTCTTATGTAATTCATGACAAGTCAATAAACTATTTAGAAACAACAAAAGAAAATAATTAGTAACTTAACAACAACCCCACATATTTTACCCTAAATTCAGCGCTATCCATAATTTCTTTCCACGTGAAGATCTTCTCATTTTTGATTAACCTAACAACTAAACTTTTCTTCTTCATGCAGAAAATAGAAAGACAATATAGCACACTAAACTACTTTGATGTAAGAAAGACTCCAAACAGGTCTTTATCCATGGCATGTATTATTGCTTTACAGGAACATGTATTGCTTAAAGCTCAAAAAGTTAAACCGGAAATAGAGGTTCATGTGATCTAATTCGTGGCTGATCAAACATGGAATATTTTGTTTACATTTTTTCCTTCCTCCAAGTTATGGAGAAGTGCAACTAGCTCTCGAAAAACACAGATCAAGTGTTTACTCATTCCTTTAAATTTTCACTACAGAAAAAAACACACCAGGAACAACATCTTGCATTCCTAGCTAGCTTAAATTCAGGCACAGGCCTTCGGGGGTCCATACGAGCCAGAAGATCTGAGGTGAGAACTGGCCCGATCAGAAATCAACCATTCTATTCCGACACTCCATGCAGCCTGATGATTCCAGTGGATTGTCGCATGGTATTCAGGATATTTGCGCGCTGTGTCCCATAGGGTAGGTGTCTAAATTGACTGCAACCACACCTCTGGACGTGAAAGCAAAACAAGCACTAAGAGGAGCGCGCGAAACTCTCCACCCACCTTAGGAATGCGTGATTGCCAACAGCGATCATTCCGACGTCAATATCGACTTTTTATTAGCTCGTTTTAGCGCGGATCTCGGATTTTTATAAGTAACATAACTAAGTAGCAAGTCAATACCTCTCACAAAATGTGGAGTAAAGCTTTTGAACAACTTCCAACAAAGTGCTGCACTGCAGTGGGAACGGACTAGCGGAGACTAGTTACCGTTTTTGATATTAAGCACACAACTGTTCTCTTCATGTCAGAAAGCAAAGGCGGTGGTATTTTGTTTTTATTAGAGTTAGAAAGACTGTAAATGGTAGCGCTCCGAGGGGACGAAACCACTTCTGAATGACAAAGTCAAACGGCACACCAAGCAGATGATCAAGCTCTAAACAAACATTTTAACGGATCAATGGTCGATTTAAAATAGTGCATCAGTTACTCAGAAGAAAAATATTTGCTATTCGTTAATTTCAACTTCGCTTATATTTTTCTTCTTCGGTATCACCGAAGAACACATGCATCCCGAAGCTTTCACAGCACTGAGGAAATTTATTTTACACCATAAAATGATCAAATTGAAAGATGAGATACAGCTTGTTAAATGAAGGCACGTAACTAGAGAAAATATGGATTTACCTGAAGGAAGTACATCGACTAAGATGTCTTCGCCCTTGCCTTCAATGCAACGACCACCGACGATAAAATGGGTGTGTCATTCTACACTTCTTTATATACCTACATTAAAATTCGTTTCAGCCATGAGAGATATGCTTTGAACAAAAGAAATGTATCACACGTCAAGAATTGTTTGCTTTAAATTGTGAAAAGTTAGAAACTTGCGAGAAAAGCACGCACCCGAGAGGAATTTTCTCCTCAGATGTTATGTTTGTAGTAAATAGGCCACTTTTGATATATTTAAAATTCAAGTTTGGTCCCGAGGCTCAAGGGAATAATAACAAAAGAATTCATTCTTCATCCCTTTTCCCCGATGCGCACTGTTTTGTTTTTCTTTTTTATTCCCCTAAGCCTCAGAGCTAAATAAGAAATTTAATATATCTAAATTAGCCCATTTTGTTGTCACCTGATCCGAACATGTTATTTTTGTAGGTGATTGTACATGTAAATGCGTACGATATGCCCCTTCAAAATTAGCGAAAGACACACCCTTTCGGTCGGCTAGCTTCTTCATCAAAATATGCACGTGCTTTTTAGGGTTCATCACTCCCCTGCCCTATCAACCTGCCTCTTGACCCGCCCGAGTTCATGTGATCATTTTGAAATCGTCCGATCGAGACTAATGGTTAACGAGTGCAATATTCAAATAATTAATGCATTTTTGTATTCTTGAACTGTTGACTAGCAAGATCAATATTAAAATAATCGATTCATTAATGTAATTGCGAACGGTGCGCTTCACTTGTTTTGAATGTAACTCTTATTTTTTTTTGCAAGTGAGATGCGAAATAGGGAGGGGTGTAAATTCTTTATTCCCAGCCCAAATTGCATTCCCCTGCCTATTTTAATTCCCATTTGTGTATGGGACTCTCAGTCCAGGTGGTCCAAATCCAAATTTGTCAGTGAAAAAGTGAGAAAATTCCGCTTCACAGCTATTCCTACAGGTTCCTAATATTAGGGAGTTTTAGCAGACCACGACGGCGACGGCAACGAGAGCGTCACCGAACAAAGGTTTATTGAACAGAACATGCGCACATGCGTTTTGAATCCTGGTACATTTCTATGCCGACTATGGTGGCCCAGCATTATCATAGTAAAATATGTAAGATTTTGAGGAAAAAAGAATAAAAAATGGAAAGAAACGAAAAATATACGCAATCAAAATAGAAAAAAGGGAGAAAAAATAATGTTGTAATAAAAATTAATAATATAAAGTAAAAAAAAAACATTCGTTCACAAATTAAAAAGTAAAAAAAAAATAAAGAGAAATAATTAAAGCACTAAAATATTTTGAAAAAAAATTTAATCCAAAAATAAAAGAAAAGAAAAAAAACATTGAAAATAATTGTTAAAAAACAACATTGAAAATCAACATTGGCGGAAATACGTGCTCTTAAAAGTAAGTTGGACAGAAGAATCGGCACAGAGGGCCGACTGGCACATTTACGTGACAATTGCGTGACAGTGTTGTTGTTGGAGACTCGTCTCCAGGGCCTTATCGGCATTAAAAATGGCAGTGAGTCAGAAACAGTAAAAGATGGTCTTCCATAGCATTTTTAGACTTTATTAAAAGTGTAAACAGAGAACGATATAAATTTTGCCTCGTATGTGTTTGGTTTGACTTGCATGCCTCGCATTCCTCACGTGCTGGTTCACATATTGTACGTAAAGCTTACACTCGCGAAACATGATCAACTGTGTTTTTTTTTTCGTGAACCTGTCAAGAATTGTAGTAAAAGATATCTTAACAGTGAAGTAAATGTGCCAGTTGGCCCTCTGGCTTCTTTTGTCCAACTCACTTTTAAGTCTGTTCCGTAGTGTACATATTTCACCCCAAAGTGAGTCATCCTTCGACTCGGCGTTAAAAGACCCCATGCATATTGCGGATAGTCTCGACCCAGAAAGTCTAGAACTTCTCCGACAAGTCAAGTTTTGGAGCACGTATTTCTGTATGGTGGCTTTCAGGTTCTCGTCGTTTTCCCAGTCAGTATTCCGAATTCTACTCATTTTGGACGCGGGACGAACTGTTTGGATTTCTCGGGCGATTTTGGGTCAACCGGGTCTCAAGCTCCGCTGAAGTCCGCTGATTAAAGTCTTCACGGGCTATGAGTACGATGGGCCACTGCACTATGTGGCTTATGAACAATGAATGGTTCCCTTTTTGTTTTCCTCTCTCGTGCTCACAATATGTACACTTGTTATCATATACTGCAAATATCAAGTACCATCCTAACAACCCTGATGTATCAGGAGCTTCCAATCACCTCTAATGGATGAAATATATTGAATATGCATGCAAAGCTTCCAGGTTTATGAAAACGACAGGCCACGTGGAAATAACATTGAATTTTTTTTTTCTTATGTCGATTTCCA
>JAHPZR010038183.1:10000-20911 GCA_019787425.1 Platygyra sinensis | reverse complement strand
GGCTAATTTGTCCTTTACCAAACAACTGTCAGTGAGTATATTTGGTGTTTGTGGATTTTTCGGACACTCGGGAGTGCTTTTTTTAAGGCCTAGAGGTCACATGTGTTCATTCGTCGGCAAATAGAGTCGCAACGTTTGTTTTGAGGGAAGGTCTTTATGGCTTGTTCTGCAATGGGACTCTTCGCAAGCTACACACAACACAGTTAAGCCTAAACAAGATGTTTAGTTCAAGAAGCTTGATTTCGAAGAAATCGGAGTGAATCAACGTAGTAGTTAAAGAATACATTAATCGTCGCGATCACTGACTGGATCTGGAGAGAGTTTAACATTCACCATTACAAGCCGTTTGTGTTGGACGTTTTTCGACATGGTGAAAGAAAAGTTGTTGACACCATTTGTCTTGTTATTTTTCCTTTGATTTCCTTGAAGAAAGACCAGGTATCCAGCCTGAACGGGAAAGGAGTCAAACTGCTGTAGTTTTGGGGCCAGAAAGTTCTGACACGGAAATTAAGGATGCTTTTGAAGGTAAATACAAAGTCCGTGTGTTTGCACTGTCGGTGTTCAGTGGGTTTTGAATACAGACCGCGAATTTAAAGCAGTTTCCTGGACTTTACAAAACAAAAAAGGTAATGTACAGTATTACATCCAAGTTTAATTCAAATGTTTGAACCACGAGTAAAGCCACGGCCGATAAATTGACTGCAAAAGCCGTCGGCAAAAACTCAAGCTTCCGCACGTGAAGAATTAATTTAAGCTAGTGTCTAGATACCCGGCAGCCGGGAAGTGTTTTCAAAATACTCCATACCCGGCAGCCTGAAATTATTCAAGAATTTCCACGGAAAGACTCATCCAATCTTTCTTTAAACTGTAGATCTTTGTTTAGAAATGTCAAGCGATTTCAACTATAATTTTGGCTTTGTAGTTGAGGAAATTTTCGAGCTTGGGCATACTATAAAATCTCGATGTTTCGACACTTAGAAAAATTTCGTACTCTTGATCTGACCCCAGTGTCAACTCTCAGCAGGAGCCATAATCAGGGACGGAGACCGTAAGCGCGCGCCATTTCTAGTATTGGGGTTGGCGCCATGATATGGGACAATTTTTCTATTTTTAGAACAAATTGCGCCATCACCTGCGGCACACGCGCGCACATTGCTGCGAGGATTTTCGCGGATGTCGCGCAGGGGAATGGCGTCCGAAATTCCCGAAATCGTTTATGCTTTTGGATCCGTTTGGCCCATCACTCAACGCCTTCAAGGCTGTTGGAATTTTGATTAAGTATTTCCGCCGTAAGTTGCTCCAGTCTGAGTGAAGACGGTGCCTAATTTAGGTATGTCCCGCTTTTTATCTCAGACCAAGTTGAGTTCCGCTGCTCCTTTTACGACAACTTCACGTTACTCCAATCTAAATTTCACATATGAAGAAGATTAACGGCTTTTCCATAACACAGAAGAAAAAAGAACTAGTTGGATATAGCGGCGTTTAGGCCCAATAAGTGCCAATCGGTTTATGACCGTAGATAGTTTTGTTTGTGTAAATCCAATAAATCGTCTGTTGTCGATGAGTAAGAGCGCCCGCCGATGCGTGTTTTGCACAGCTAGTAAAACATGACAAATTGGACTTCGCACTTTGGTGTGAAACGTATATCGAACTCGTATAATATCTCTAATGTTTAAGGTTGATTAATGTTTGAGAACATATTAAAAGCTTAGCTGAAAATATGTGAAAACAGCAGAAATAATCAGAAAAGTTACGATGACGCTTGTAATCAAATTAACAAATAGATTCCATGTTGCCGTGCGTCTGTTCAGTAATAGATCACAGATGACGTCAAAATGTGGTAAGAACAAAAAAGTGGCACACGAGGCGTAGCCGAGTGTGTCACTGATGTTCTTACCACGTTTTGGCGTCTTCTGTGATCTATTACTGAATCAGACGCACGGCAACATGGAATCTATTTGTTTTATATAATAACGAAAACCCTCTTTTTATTTCAAAATATTTCAACATAACGCGAAAGCCGGCGTTACCCCGCCCGGCTTTTGCCCACTTTCGCGAACACACAAAAAAAGCCTTTTGACGTGATCTATGATCTATACAAAATGAAGCAATTTCATTGGTTACTATGCGTAGCAAAGAATTGTGATTGGTCGAGAAAAATCACGCCACTGTCAAACCTGACTCGAGCGTCGCTTCTCGTGGAATGAAAACTTACAGCGAAAGCAGAATTGAACTGCGAAATCTACAAATCTTGAAGAAAATGCTGGAAAAATCAAGTCAGTTTTTGTCATCGGAGCAGCACTGTGAGCCGAAAAGCTTGGACGTTGCCTTGAAAATTACAGGAGTTGAAAAAAATACCCTCGGAAAACTTGTGGTTGCGGTCAACCTAGAGCCCATTTGATTCGAGTTTTGAATGAAAGGAGCGTAAATGACGGTGGAAATTTCTGCCTTCTTTGGTTGGTGATTCTCAAATCAGCTTGATATAGAGTCGGAGACACATTTTAGCTGCGATACTGTTAACCGTGAGCTGTGGTTAGCTATACTTTGCTCGTTGCTTTGCATGAAACGGACAGGATCATTCGCATCGAAAAGCAAGGTTATGTATTTATTCACTGATTTATTTTACCGATTTTAAAAAGGATGATTAGGCCTTGGAGGGAAAAATGCAAATTATTTTTCAGATTTATGAAAATAAATTAAAGACATTATGTACAAAATAATGTAGAATGAGTCTCACATAGTGTGGTACATACACTGTTTGATTTTCTAAACTCAGAGCAATAAAGGGAGCATTTCCAATTTCCCTACTTTTAAACATTCACAAAGGTGGTTTCTCAGTTTTGTAGTATCAAACTCCAGCAAACTAGGGGGAGCACCATGAAGCAAAGCTGTCGCAAAAGCAGTGGCAAAAACACCAGTCTGATCCATTTCTCTGCTGCTGGGTTGGAACAACATTTAGACCCGAAAAACTATCAGCCTCAACTAGGTTTATAGCTTGCTCTTCACCTTACTTTGATATTACATTGTGAGACAAACCGTCAAGCAAGTTGACAATACCATCACTGCATCCTACTGAGCTAATGCATACCTAGTGGTAATTGCCTGTATGCAGAATCTACACGAAAGGGTTACTAACTCTTATAAATTGACGAAGAGGACCTAATAAAGGATCCTGTAAACCTTGCATAGTAGGATCAATCTTCTTGAGATTTAGACGAACCTCTAGAATATTAATGCCATCATCCAACCATGCGGTTGGTGATAAACCTCGCTTGAAGTGACAGTTCTTTAAATTTCCATTGTTGGGTGTGCTGACACCGTTAGTGCAGCAAACCTTTGTGTCACTAAGACTAAGATAAAAGTTGCAAATAGTGACAGTGTCAACCGGCCTTTTCTTGTGTTTAATTTTTCGTAGAAAGAGTTGAACTCGGCCTCAGTTGCAGCTTGAATGTCCCTTATCTGTTTCTCGGAGGTTTTCGAATCTCCAGGGACAAAACATGGTGCATTAACATCAAGTTTTTCTACTGTTTCGTCAAGTTTTTTCTTCAGTTTAGTGGCGGACCTGAAGTCGATGTCTTGAACTTCAGCAATGGTATGTCTTTGCTGTAAGTTGGCAGTATCCGCTTACATTGTTTTTCAGTGCAAGCAAGCTTTCCTCCACCCTGCAAGCAGAGCCTTTTCGTACGGTACATATGCTTTGTACCGAGAAAAGGCTCTGCACCAATCGTGTCAAGTTCCTGTTGAGCATGCTCAGAGCGTTGCTAAGATACATTTTCGAACCCAGGCTTAACTGTTGTTCATTTAAAAGACCGCGCGAAAATGACGTGAAAACAAAGCGCACAAAGATGGCTTCGTGTAGGACGCCAGAGAAAAAGTCGAAAGTTTTGCGTCGTTCCCTTGGTTCCTGTTCGCCTCAAACTCCAACTAAAATTGGATTAAGAAAAGTTCAGGGAAAAAATTAAAAGGACTCGTGCTGCCTCTGTTGTGGGATAAATTTGCACGGCGCGGGAAGTACCTACAATTTACTTAGCCACGATGGCCTTGCCAAGAAGATCTCCCAATTAATCCTCCAAACTATTGATGTCAAAAGGCAATCTTGTCGAATCTGTAAATCCTGCTTCAGACGTGTGGAGTGTCTGGACAAAAGGTCGTCTGTGCTAAACTTAGAACTGGAATGCTTTAGAAGCAAATATAACCGAAACTGTCCGACAGGGTCAACTCCGAAAACAGATATACCATCAGCAACTTCCAATGAGTCTTTCGTCAAAAGGCTTGCGAAAACATCCCTATCGTCTGGCCAAAGAAAACGGTCAAAAGTATGTGAAAGGCTGTTTGAGAGTGGAATTGAAGATTTGGATCCAATGTTGATGTCAGTTTCTCCTTGACACGTTGAAAATCGGCAAGACAACCGTGGGAGTTTAACTAATTCAGTATTCGACTCTTCTGTAGAGGTAAGTTACGTTTATTATTAATAGAAAGTAATGTAAAAAGGCGGTAGTTTAACACTGTTTTGCTTTTTTCTAATAAGGAATACAACCATCAGCGGGCTCCCTCGTCTACACTAAAGAGACCTTTAAAAGATGACGACTGCATGGTAACTCCTGAAAACAGTCAAAATGTTAAGACCATATCTGTCACGGAAGCCGATTCACATAGGAATGACTCATTTGTCGAAGTAAGTATAAGAACGGAGAGCTAACAATTTCTTTACAGTATATTGTGTTATAAATTTTCAATCATAAGTCGTGTTTTTCTGTTATAGTCTGTTTTCTGTTGACATGCATTTTATCACACACACTGGATGGCGCTTTATATAAACACGAGCGGACGTTTGGGAGAAATGCTGTGGTTCCCCAATTATATTTTAAGTGGCCCTAAACATAAAGCGCTGAAGTATGATTGAGGCCTTTGAGTGATGTTGTAAGTGTTTTCTTTTTGCAAGGTACACATCAATTATCCTTCTGGAAAACAGAGGAAAGTGCTTAAAGACTGTGATATTGCACATGTCATTAAGTATTTGGTCCTTGGAAAGAACAAGACAGCCTTCAACACTGCAATAAAAAATGAAGAACTTGCATTTCAGCTGACTGAAATTGTTTTCAAATTAACTGATGCTGAATGTCAAGGCCTTTGTAAGAAGGAAAATGCCAGCATTTTACGTCACATCTCTCCTGCTGATCTTGTTGAGCTAAAGTTAGAGAAATTAAAAGGAGAACTTTGTCTCAAAGCACCAATGTTGACAAAACTTTTGTCAAATATTTGTAAGTCAAAACGATCTAAGAGTAAAAGTCAAGTCAGAGTTGATGAGGTGGTTATTCCAACGGCGGCCAGTGTAATTCTGTATTCAAGATGTCTTGAGATGTCTGCATTGGCTTACAGACTGGGCCTAATTTTGCGTCATGCAGGTGCAGGAACTTTGGTAGGGATCACATTTTTAATCAAAATTTTGTACTAAAAGAACTGTATAAATATTTCTCATTGTAAGGTAAAATAACTCCATACCATGCAAACATTATTTACAGGTATTTAATTGTGGATTGTACTTACAGTCATTATAGATCATGGTTATTAACCTAATAGAACACAGTGGACAGACTTGTGAAAATCAGACAAGATGACAGTCTTTTTGAATTGCATGCTTAAAAATGTGAATTAAGCCACACTATATATATTTCCTCTTGGCCTTAACCCACTCTATGTTAATCAAGACCACTATTGGGCTGATAGCACCATTAAATGAAGCAGTAAATATTGTTTATGGCAAGCATGCATTTCCATTAGAATAGCCCTACTTAGCAATGAGTTAAGAGGTTTAAGACCTCTTTCAAACTTACATTCAGGTTACTTATAATCTTTTATTAAAGGGGTTGGAAACTCTATCCAAGCATGGGTTGGTAATGTCTCCAGCATCTTTAACCATGAAAGCCAATACTTTTGGTGATGACTGTGACAAATTGGTCCAGCTGTGGAAAGGCAACTGTGAGTTGGAGGTGGCCAAACAAAACTGCTTCAGAGTGATTAAGGAACACCTCCAACAGCTGTCCTTTCTCCCTAAGCTTCCTAATACTGGTGATGTAAAAGAGTTTCTTGTGTAGTATGGACGGTTTTTCTATCTTCTCATTAAAAAAACTGTAGTATTTCCCCACGTCTACAATTAACTTTGTTTTTTACAAATGCTCTCATCGTGGGATCACAGTGACACAAATGGTAGGCATGATAAAACATAATGAACAAAACCTCGGAACCATCCCTTCCACCCCTTCCAACTGCTTGAAGGTACGATTCCATGTTCTCTGGCAGTCCAAACATAACAACCCTTTTGATGTTAGGTAAGTTAACTCCCATTCCCAGTGCAATAGTTGCAATAACCAGGGGAATGCTTCCATTGGGGGACATTAAATCAGACAAAACATTATCCTTAATATCTTGGGGGGTCTCAGAGTGATACATGGCCACTTTACTTTTGCATGGCAGAAAGTGTTGAAAGGTGTCATAAATGTCACCACATACTTTTAACGACTGACAGAAAATTATTGTTTTTTCAGCATGTGGATTGTTGATCATATCACTGATAAGCCAACCAAAGGTATCCTGCAGTTCACTTTTGACTGCTGTCATGTTTAACATCTTAATGATTTTTTCCTTAACTTTGTGTTGGCTGTCGCAGTTAGGCAGAGCATTGGAACTTTCAGAATGGCTTTTACGTTGCCGACTCTAGAATAAGCAGCTCGGAAAGGAGCCTGGCCATGACTACCAGTCCTCCTGAAAAAGTGTGACACAAATATTACCATGTGAATAGAGCGGTTTTCATTTGCATATTGAAAAGTAGTTGGTTTTGGATCAACTATGAAGATTTAGTTTGCTACACAATTGACATAAAAGATCATGCCATATTTTTTTCCAATCAGGTGTAAAACCAAAACCAATTACGACTTGTTAACGCTGGCATTTTCCCACGCTTTGCATCAGCTGCATTTAATTGCTTCAAATTTTGATCGGTTCACTGTAGTCTCACTCTGTGTCGTTTGTGATTGGCTAGAGTAATTACTTTGGTTTTGGTTTTACAACACTCAATTGAAAACTGTTCTATCCACAAGTCATGATATTAATCAGTAATAACTACTGAATAATTATTTATAAGACATGCAGAGTATTAACAAGTTCATATTTGTTATTCCACCAAGTTGGTCTCTATTTATTTTTAAATCAAAGTGCTCTGTGAGCAAACTCGTAAAGTGAACAAACTAATTGAAATATTTTTTGGATTATGTTTAATATTACTTGGTTTAGGGAATATTGTGGCTGATTTTCATGTTTAGAGTACGAGCAGTGGTTCAGTGTTCACTCATAACCGACCAAAGAAAAAAAGTAATACTGAGCTGGATAAGAAGGAATTACAATTGAAACGATCATGCTTATACATTTGGCAAGGGTGGACGATGTCATGCTTTAAACATTTTCAATTTTTGTTTCTGGTTCACCAAGAAATAGCTGGCAGCAAATGTTGTTAAAAAGTGAACATTGAAAATATTGAAAAATCCAGGCAATACTGTCTTAATGAAAACATTAATCATTCTCTCTTTATCAAATGAGATAATCAGAAACTAGTTTTTAAGTTTTGTTGCAAACTGAACTTGTCATCTTGTGCTTGTAAGGATTGTACAAGGCCATGTTCAAGACATTTTTGATGGAAGTTTCCGATGTAGACATTCAGTGAAATGCAAAGTCTAGGAGATATTTTCATTCCAAGTTGCTACAAGGCGACGAGGAAACGAAGGTTATTTTCCTTTGTCAAGGGAAGTTAAAGAAAATTAAGCAAACTGAGAGGAAAAGACTTCCAGCTCACGTAGCCAATGAAGTATACCAATAACGAAGAATACAGAATGGACAAGTTGCCTATAGTATCCACAGGAAAGAGCTCAGTTCCAGGGTGCCATTTAAAGTTAATGTTTAAATGCTGCATGAACGCCTCCACTTAGACTTACCAAAAGTAGACTTTTACTTCGATAAAATGAAATCGAATTGTTCCGCTTCCTCGGATTCAAATTTAAAATCTGGGTGTGACGTAATGATTCACAGCCTACCCCTTATTCCCTGGAATTTTTTTGATATATCTCAGAGCCAGCATAAGGAGAGTAAAAAACATATGCCCAGTAACCACAACCATGTTTAAGATCAGATTTCAAGGCATTAATAATTATGCTGACTTTGGAGGACAAAACGACACTGAAAACAGCAAAATTTCAATTCATTTACTATAGCAGATAGTTAATATTAGAGAAAATACTGGAAAATAAAAGCGAAAAGACATATTTAGACAACAATATTTTAAGGCAAAAAAGTTCGAAAATTTCTTCGTCTGTGACAAATAATACAGCGTAAGTGAAAGAAAGATGAAAGTTGTAAATAAAAAAAGACGACAAAAATAGCCAATTATTTTGCGATAAATCGTATTTCAAATGTGCTAAATTACTGCCCACTTAGTTCTTTTCTCAGGTGTTTTGTAGCAGCTGAATAAAACTAAAAACTTGTACTTGAATGACGCGAATAAAGTAAATTATTATTCAACAAATTGTAACGCTATCCAAATATGGTCATGATGCTCTCGATATCTGTCATCCGTAGGTAACAGATATCCGGCGATATACGTAGCTTCGTACGTGGGAAGAAAAAGTGAAGTGAAAAAATGTCGACAGAAAGGTTTTAAAATGTTACGAGCTTGAAAATCAATTTTGTTATCAATTTGTTGAATAATAAAACAATTATCCTGCTCAATCTCGCGGAATATCGTCTGATTTTAGCCGACTCGGCCTACGGCCTCGTCGGCTAAGTATCAGACGATATTCCGCGCGATTTCGCAGGATAATTGTTAACAAACACGGCCGCGGAGGTAGCTGTAAATTAAATATGCAGAAATCCACGATGCAAAAATACTGTTAACTTTAAATACCTCAATTTGCCAAAGAAAGGTTACCAAATGAAAGAAATGCGACAGAAAGTTCAATAACAATAAATTTTCATTCAAGATGAGGCAGAAGAAAACTATTTAAAAAGGAAAAAGTGTTCAAAATTTCGCAAACGCGCTTCGCTGTGATAGTGACAGCATGTTTAAATTAAGCTAGTGTCTAGGTACCCGGCAGCCGGGAAGTGTTTTCAAAATACTCCATTCACCCTTGTCACACGGCGGCCATATTGGATATGACGTATGTACTTTAGGCATGAAGTCGAGGCGATGCGTGTCTAATCTGAGGTTTGCAGCTAATCATGCCAAACAAGGATCATTGTAGTGTGCCCTTGTGCTCAAATAACAGATCAAAAGATAAATTAGGAATTACCTTCCATCGCTTTCCAGTCGACAAATATGCAAAGGAAAGCTGGATTGTAAGAATTCATCGAGATGTTGCCAAAAATTTCCAGGTTAGTGATTGTGGTTTACGACTTCAATCTAGCAAGCTATATCTGAAATCAATTTGATCAGGTTTACAAAGTAATTTAATCGACTAGAATTATGTGTAGAGCCGAGCTGCTCTTCTGCTACGTTCCGTATGTACTTTTATTGCCCGTAATAAAACGTTACAATCGTTCTTTAGATTTCGAGAAGCATAAAGGTTAGCTCGGAACATTTCTAACATCGGTAGATTTTCGAACGACCTTCGCTGGGAAACGTGCATAATTTAACGAAAGGTTCATTTTTTTCTGTATTTCGCTAGACAGTGCCTTCTCCAAACAATCAACAAATGCAGAAGGGACTGAATCTTTCCTGAAGTTTCCCAGAGACGGTCGTTCGAAAGTCTGATGGTTTAAAATGTTCCCAGCAAACCTTTGTGCTTCTCGAAATCTAAAGAACAATTGTAACGTTATTTCGGGCAATAAAAGTACCTAAAGAACGTAGTAAAATAGCAGCTCGGTTCTACACATAATTCTAGTCTATCAAATTACTTTGTAAACCTGAACAAATTGATTTCAGATAAAGTTTACTTAGCTAGAAGTCGTAAACCACAATCACTAACCTGGAGGTTTTTGCCAACATCTCGACGAATTCTTACAATCCAGCTTTCCTTCGCATATTTGTCGACTGGAAAGCGATGGAAGGTAATTCCTAATTTATCTTTTGATCTGTTATTTGAGCACAAGGGCACACTAAAATGATCCTTGTTTGGCATGATTAGCTGCAAACCTGAGATGAGACACGCATCGCCTCGACTTCATGACTAAAGCACATACGTCATATCCAATATGGCCGCCGTGTGACAAGGATGAATACCCGGCAGTCTGAAATTATTCAAAAATTTCCACGGAAAGACTCGTCCAATCCTTCTTTAAAATGTAGATCTTTGCTTAGAAATGTCAAGCGATTTCAATTATAATTTTGGCTTTGTAGTTGAGGAAATTTTCGAGCTTGGGCATACTATAAAATCTCGATGTTTCGACACTTAGAAAAATTTCGTGCTCTTGATCTGACCCCAGTGTCAACTCTCAGAGAATAATTTCTACAGAAATTGAAGTGTGATACCCGGCAGTCAAAAATTCATGATTCAATATCCAGTAAAATGATCAGTGAAAACTCCCGAGAGTACTTCAGCATTTCGAGCTTTGGTGGAAAGCACGAAGTGAGTTTCATAATGTTTTGGTTTAGCACAAATTGTACAAACTTTGTGTGACTCACGGGCACAATTTTTCAAATACTACATACCCGGCAGTCGGAAATTCCTCTCGTTGATCCACCAAAATTTCCATTTTCTCTGCTGTAAAACTCGCTTCGTGCTTTCCACCAAGGCTCGAAATGCTGAAGTACTCTCGGGATTTTTCACTGATCATTTTACTGGATATTGAATTTATTGATTATTCATGAATTTTTGACTGCCGGGTATCTAGGTTTTTGAAGAACCGTGCCCGTGAGTCGAGGTTCTT
>JAHPZR010038183.1:0-7500 GCA_019787425.1 Platygyra sinensis | reverse complement strand
CTACGGTCATAAACCGATTGGCACTTATTGGGCCTAAACGCCGCTATATCCAACTAGTTCTTTTTTCTTCTGTGTTATGGAAAAGCCGTTAATCTTCTTCATATGTGAAATTTAGATTGGAGTAACGTGAAGTTGTCGTAAAAGGAGCAGCGGAACTCAACTTGGTCTGAGATAAAAAGCGGGACATACCTAAATTAGGCACCGTCTTCACTCAGACTGGAGCAACTTACGGCGGAAATACTTAATCAAAATTCCAACAGCCTTGAAGGCGTTGAGTGATGGGCCAAACGGATCCAAAAGCATAAACGATTTCGGGAATTTCGGACGCCATTCCCCTGCGCGACATCCGCGAAAATCCTCGCAGCAATGTGCGCGCGTGTGCCGCAGGTGATGGCGCAATTTGTTCTAAAAATAGAAAAATTGTCCCATATCATGGCGCCAACCCCAATACTAGAAATGGCGCGCGCTTACGGTCTCCGTCCCTGATTATGGCTCCTGCTGAGAGTTGACACTGGGGTCAGATCAAGAGTACGAAATTTTTCTAAGTGTCGAAACATCGAGATTTTATAGTATGCCCAAGCTCGAAAATTTCCTCAACTACAAAGCCAAAATTATAGTTGAAATCGCTTGACATTTCTAAACAAAGATCTACAGTTTAAAGAAAGATTGGATGAGTCTTTCCGTGGAAATTCTTGAATAATTTCAGGCTGCCGGGTATGGAGTATTTTGAAAACACTTCCCGGCTGCCGGGTATCTAGACACTAGCTTAAATTAATTCTTCACGTGCGGAAGCTTGAGTTTTTGCCGACGGCTTTTGCAGTCAATTTATCGGCCGTGGCTTTACTCGTGGTTCAAACATTTGAATTAAACTTGGATGTAATACTGTACATTACCTTTTTTGTTTTGTAAAGTCCAGGAAACTGCTTTAAATTCGCGGTCTGTATTCAAAACCCACTGAACACCGACAGTGCAAACACACGGACTTTGTATTTACCTTCAAAAGCATCCTTAATTTCCGTGTCAGAACTTTCTGGCCCCAAAACTACAGCAGTTTGACTCCTTTCCCGTTCAGGCTGGATACCTGGTCTTTCTTCAAGGAAATCAAAGGAAAAATAACAAGACAAATGGTGTCAACAACTTTTCTTTCACCATGTCGAAAAAACGTCCAACACAAACGGCTTGTAATGGTGAATGTTAAACTCTCTCCAGATCCAGTCAGTGATCGCGACGATTAATGTATTCTTTAACTACTACGTTGATTCACTCCGATTTCTTCGAAATCAAGCTTCTTGAACTAAACATCTTGTTTAGGCTTAACTGTGTTGTGTGTAGCTTGCGAAGAGTCCCATTGCAGAACAAGCCATAAAGACCTTCCCTCAAAACAAACGTTGCGACTCTATTTGCCGACGAATGAACACATGTGACCTCTAGGCCTTAAAAAAAGCACTCCCGAGTGTCCGAAAAATCCACAAACACCAAATATACTCACTGACAGTTGTTTGGTAAAGGACAAATTAGCCCCAGAAAATCCTCGTACAGACTCGAGCCCGCTAAGTTGTCTGGGGTCTTTAATATAGTTGATACTAACTAGCATGTTTATTTTTTCCACGTCATGGATGTCATGTTGTCATAGCTCAGTGGTACCGAGCATTTTCTGCCGTTCAAGTGTACCGCGATCGACTCCGGGTGTCAGACGATATTTTTTAATTTCTTTTTTTTCTCTTTTTTTTTTTCCCTTTTATTTTTAGCGATACACAATATAATAGCTCTGTGTTTATATCATTTCACTCGCCAATATGCGCATTTACCATACCATAAAACCGTACTTCAACGACTTCCTCTGTAAAATCCATACGAATTCAGCATCCAGTGAGAACTTGTGCTGCTCATCGATTTTACGATTTCGGTAGCCGAGTCTTCTTTAACTCTAATATACCTTTTAATTTAGACCTTTAAAACAGCTTATTTTAATTTAAGATAGACAGCAATTTAAAAGTAAGCTGCGAGAGTACCTAATTTGCATAAAGTTTGCAGCCCATCGAGGGACACATTTGCCCACAACTCACGATAACTCGTTTCGCGCATGCGCTTTACGAGTTAAAAAGGAAAAGCTCTTTAAATAACAATACTGTGATTTCTTCTAAAATTAATGATTTTTGATAAAGAAAAAAAGCAGGAACTGAAATCAACAATTTATTGATGTTGATTCATTGTAGCAAAGGTTAATTTAAGCCAAATCAATACTAACAACAACAACAATACTTTATTTACCCACGCTACATCTAGGAGTGATAAAAACTCGTTGAAACATGTGCGTGAAACGGAAAGCATTGAAAATAAAAGAAATAGTTTAAAATTACCATTCTAAAATCTATCTAAAAACCTGCTTCTTTAAAAGACATTTAAAAGTAGAAATATCTTTGGCGTAAAAATGCTCAAAAGTTTGCCTAGTTAACCACAAAAAAAAAAAAAAAACAGTCTGCTTTCTAATAAATAGGTTTATATGTCAAACCAAAACAATATTATCATGATTAAATTATCAGGCATATACAATCATGATTCCAATAATTCTTATTTTTGTTTACTTTATTCCTCTGCATGTTCTTGCATATAGGAAATAACAATGAACCAGTAAAAGATATGAGAAGTAAATATTAATATTACTCGTGATTTGTAAGAAGCTGAAAAAAGAAACTTAACTCTCCAAGTAACCACGCATTGCGTTTCATCAATAACGACGCCAAAAATATTTTCACTAACATTTGATACAACTTCGTAGTGCTTTTCCAAAGTCTCTGTACTTGAAAACAACAAATCGACGGAATCGCCCGCTTTGAATTCCTCGAGTTTCACACATTTTAAACCGAAAACCTCACAAGATCGCATCTGGTCTTCGATCAGCACAGTTAGTGGCTACACAACTATCGTAATCGGATGGATAGGCAGAGAAAGCCAGAGTTCAGAGTGCTTTCGCAACTCTCCTGCGAGCGGGATCGCAAGTTGATAAACAAGGGATTTTCCGTGCCCAGTGGGCAAAGAAACGAAAGTATCAGTCCCTGATACGAAAGACTTAATAGCAGCAGCCGACTGCTGCTTGCTCAGATCATGCACATTTTCAAAGTTAGAAACAACACGAAGCAGGGCATCGTCAAGCGTTCTCGCACGGTCTTCCTTCGCCGACAGTATCACCGCCATGTTTTGTTTGCTTACAATGGGCTCAGTTTCTACCATCGGTTTCTCGTCAAAATTGATGCTCGCGCTCGAAAAACCAGTTTGACGACAGTAAGCCGGAATGACTAACCCAAGAATTGGGGCTACGGTACCCTGGGTTCCAGAGGATATTTTTTCTGATCGATATTTCGCGGATTTCCATGTAATTTCCGGATCAAATATCTCACCAATCCCACGCAGTGAAGTTGTTCGATGTAGCCAATCAGGGCCATTGTTATATTGTTAATTCCCTGCGGACATGGGAGTATCCAATCGGTGACCCAGTTCAATTTCTGAACTGATTTCTCGAATGGAAATGAGGTTGCGTGCTCCTGTGACTAGAGGTTAATTTTTTTCTCCTCGGCGCTTTGCGCCTCGCTAACGCGGCTTCGCCGCGAAATATCGATCAGAAAAAAATATCCTCTGGAACCCAGGGTAGGGCTACGGCGACTTCAAAGGATGAAGCAGATTTGTGCAGAGCCTCTTTTTTGTTTCCTGTCCGCTCACAAAAGAGTTAAAGAGGCTCTGCTCGCAGGGTGGCTTTCCTCGTATTCTGTTAAAAGTTTCAATGTAAAATAGGACGCTAGCAATATGGGAGCAGGTTTCCCCTTGCCCAGCCATACATCCGCGGCAATGTGCACAAAAAATCCTTCCGTCATCTTCGGTGATGATCCACAGAGGAACAGTTGGGTTGTTCATCTTTTGAGAGTCGCGAACCTTTCCTAAACAACATGCTTACCGGCAATGATAAGTCCGTGGACACTTTGCACAAATCCAGAGACCAACTGGTTATATGCTTGAAGCCTTTTTAAGGCTTTAAATTGTTCCTTAGTGTAGTAGCTGGTTTCGAGAGCAAGAGAAACGAGGTCAATCGACTCAGTTGGAGGAAGACATTCGGCATCGTAATTTTGGTATGAAATTAGAAAAGTATCGACTGCAATGCACGCTATTTTCTGCATGTACCTTTTCTTAACAAGAGGATCAAGCGTATTCGCATATTCAGACAATTGGGGAGCGTTATCTTTCACCTCAGACATCTTTTGTAATGTAAATGACTATGGGGCGCCGTTTGTAAATTTATTATTTATTTCACTTTTGGCCGTTTTTTTCGTCATTTGTTCTTTTATTTATGATAATTTCATTACTGACCGTCCATTCTCACAAATAACCAATTTTACTATGATTGGTTATTTGATAAAACCATTCTTATATCCATTGGTTATTTAATAAAACCAATCTTGCGTTATTTTGGTTATTTGATATAACCAATCTTGCGTTATTTGGTTATTTGATATAAACCAATGTTGCGTTATTTGGTTATTTGATAAAACCAATTTTGCGTTCGTTGGTTATTTATTCGATGAAACCATTATTTAGTTTAAGTGTTGAAAATCTCTAAAATTATTTCTTAGGCGTGTATCTTACATGTTAAACAGCTCAAAACCTTTTGACTTTATGAACGAGGCCAATGCCATTATTTCAAATAACCAATTTTATGAAATTGGTTATTTGAAATAACCAAAGTGTCATCAGACTTGATGAGTTCAGGACCTGACCGGCTCAGTTTTCGCCAGCTTTTCGCTCCGCCATGAAACGTGTCCTCGTTGGTTTTAATACGCGATTTGAGTTTCTACACGATGGGAGGGACTACTGCGTTTGATTTGACTCGACCGGAAACCGGACACCCGCGATCGGTTTTAAGTTCAAATCTCCAACGTTTGTTAGTCTCAATTTCACTGTCCGTGCGTGTAGGTTCGTTGATCTGTTTTAGAGCTTTTCCCCGAAATTAAATGACAGTTGTTTTCGGAATTGTTTTCTTCGTTCGGTTTCTGAGGTGTCGATCAAACGAGTCTCAAATAGTTCGGTCCCTCCCTCGGCAAGTGCTATTTTGTCGGGCGGGGCGCGGTCACTTAGCTCGAAATTCAAATCGCGTATTAAAACCATCGAGGACACGGCTCATGGCGGAGCGAAAAGGTCAAGTATATGATGATAAATGGAAAAGGTTTCTAGATGCAATACGTTTATCGATGACACAGTAAAATTTGTTTATAGACGTACGGAGGCTTTTATGGAAGTCAGCTGTGGAAATTGTATCACTGACCAGAGGATTTAAATTGAAGCCGTGGTAAATTAAATTAAATTTCTTTTTCCTGTAAAAGAAGGTCTCACACAATCAAGAGATCATTGAACTGTCAAATCAATCAACCTTTATTGTGCACTGGTTACAGAATTAATTTACATCAGTATAATGAAATAAATACGAGAAGAGAAATATATGTTGCATATGGCTTTCGAACTGGTTACCACCATGTTAAGGTGAATTCGAAAAATCTTGGCTCTGCAGCAATTTTAATTTCCTTATTTAGAACATCTTCGGATTTCCAATGTCACAGTTGCTTAGTAAGTGTGGTATTTCTTCGTCTTTTCACCCGGCTCTAGGTTTCCTCGTGAGCTTTTCTTGAAGCAAGACAAATGTTTTCTTATTGTGTCTGAAATATATATTTTTTTGGTTTTATCGAAGTGTTCGATTCGAAGCAAAAGAACGTGTCAGAACATGCAAGGATTACTTCATTGGTAGGGAAATAACCACCGTACTAAAAATAGCCGTGGACAGCGTAACTCTTGAACTATGTGACTCGTGTGACAGCTTTGCTACCTCCTTACTCGAGCATGGGACACGAGCATGGGACAAAGAAAAATCTGAGTCCCCGACAGGAATCGAACCCATGATCTCCCGAACACCGGGAGGGCGCTCTATCCACTGAGCTACTAGAACTCATGGAGAGCAAGGTCATTTAAACTGAGTTCATTTGTGACAGGCATCCTGCATACTGCTAGGATTAGCACTGTCGAAGCCATCATGAGTGGTGATAAATGAATCAAGATGGTGAATTCAATTTTGGCCGATTTGGTAGATCGAAAAGAAAAAGATTCATATTAGAAATAATTTTTGATTATGATTATTTTATGATTTTTGTAACTAGTGCCCCATGGGGCTTCATTCTGGGCGAGTTTGGAGAAATTCGATTTTTTCGCTATTTCCAAGTGTAGTTGATATTTACGCAGAGCTGCTCTTAATCATTCTCAGCATTCTTCATGAGGATCATTCCGCGAATCTTTTAAATGAATCCAGTATGTACCTCAAAGCAAAAGTAATAATCTTTTCCCTCTCTGCTTGATAAAAAAATAGCCAGGCTCTGTTGTTTTGTGTTATAAAACTAAAACCAACTTGAGATTACTTATTGTCCGTAAGCCTCTCAAAGTAACAACTTTCACACTCAATGTCAAGTATCCCGAAAACCCCCTCAGGTATATTAAGGAGTGGGTCAGTTGTTTTTTAGTGTAAAACTTAAGTGGGGTGGTCCATCTCGAGAACTACACGTGCGGAAGGCTTCTAACTTATAAGTTAGAAGCCTTCCGCACGTGTAGTTCTCGAGATGGACAAATTTATTACAGTCACCTCAGAGGGTTTTTAACTGCCAATCATTTCTAAGTATTTGTTGCAATCTTTTATGCATCTGTTACAGTTTTTATAGGTAGAGTGGTTTTCAATTGAGTGAAGTAAAACCAAAACAAAACCAGTTACTTATTAATTAGACTACTCAGACCATTTGGAACAGGAGTAAAACCAACACCATTTAGTAATTGCCTAATTACTTCTAACACTGAATTGAAAACTGCTCTAACCATCTGAATGCGAGTCCGATTACTGATTTACTGGCACTATGAGTGATGTTTGGAAATTCTCCCAAACTTGTACAAACTTTCGAGTGACTGGAATTTGAATGAATTTTCTGATATCACAAGACTAGTAGTGTAAATCCTCAACCAGGCTTTACTAGATTATTCTTAGAAAATACTAAGTAAATAACATATTCAGTATTTTTAGTTAATTTTAATTGCAAAAACTTGGTAGTTTGGTACACTTTGTTGTCATCCTACAGCAATTTAGCTGATTTGAACATTTTTATACCGAGTTTCTGCAGAATTATGTCTTTTTTAATGAAATTAGTTTGACTGTTGAATATTGCCAATCATGTAGGGTATTTCGATTGCACTGAGTCACTGCTGTATAATTATGTTTAGTATATACACACTCAGTGATCTTGGTGTTTTAAGCAATCTGATTGGTTCGCTATCTCTGGCTAATGAGCATTATTCACCCCCTACCGAGTGAACAATGCAAACAAAAATAGAGCATACTTTTGAATAAAGCATACTTTTGATTCACACTGATTTGAACGGTGTTTAAGGACCATTATTCTAGACTGTCATGAGCTTTTTTCGAAG
>JAHPZR010038181.1:0-19423 GCA_019787425.1 Platygyra sinensis | reverse complement strand
CAGTGAATAAATACATAACCTTGCTTTTCGATGCGAATGATCCTGTCCGTTTCATGCAAAGCAACGAGCAAAGTATAGCTAACCACAGCTCACGGTTAACAGTATCGCAGCTAAAATGTGTCTCCGACTCTATATCAAGCTGATTTGAGAATCACCAACCAAAGAAGGCAGAAATTTCCACCGTCATTTACGCTCCTTTCATTCAAAACTCGAATCAAATGGGCTCTAGGTTGACCGCAACCACAAGTTTTCCGAGGGTATTTTTTTCAACTCCTGTAATTTTCAAGGCAACGTCCAAGCTTTTCGGCTCACAGTGCTGCTCCGATGACAAAAACTGACTTGATTTTTCCAGCATTTTCTTCAAGATTTGTAGATTTCGCAGTTCAATTCTGCTTTCGCTGTAAGTTTTCATTCCACGAGAAGCGACGCTCGAGTCAGGTTTGACAGTGGCGTGATTTTTCTCGACCAATCACAATTCTTTGCTACGCATAGTAACCAATGAAATTGCTTCATTTTGTATAGATCATAGATCACGTCAAAAGGCTTTTTTTGTGTGTTCGCGAAAGTGGGCAAAAGCCGGGCGGGGTAACGCCGGCTTTCGCGTTATGTTGAAATATTTTGAAATAAAAAGAGGGTTTTCGTTATTATATAAAACAAATAGATTCCATGTTGCCGTGCGTCTGATTCAGTAATAGATCACAGAAGACGCCAAAACGTGGTAAGAACATCAGTGACACACTCGGCTACGCCTCGTGTGCCACTTTTTTGTTCTTACCACATTTTGACGTCATCTGTGATCTATTACTGAACAGACGCACGGCAACATGGAATCTATTTGTTAATTTGATTACAAGCGTCATCGTAACTTTTCTGATTATTTCTGCTGTTTTCACATATTTTCAGCTAAGCTTTTAATATGTTCTCAAACATTAATCAACCTTAAACATTAGAGATATTATACGAGTTCGATATACGTTTCACACCAAAGTGCGAAGTCCAATTTGTCATGTTTTACTAGCTGTGCAAAACACGCATCGGCGGGCGCTCTTACTCATCGACAACAGACGATTTATTGGATTTACACAAACAAAACTATCTACGGTCATAAACCGATTGGCACTTATTGGGCCTAAACGCCGCTATATCCAACTAGTTCTTTTTTCTTCTGTGTTATGGAAAAGCCGTTAATCTTCTTCATATGTGAAATTTAGATTGGAGTAACGTGAAGTTGTCGTAAAAGGAGCAGCGGAACTCAACTTGGTCTGAGATAAAAAGCGGGACATACCTAAATTAGGCACCGTCTTCACTCAGACTGGAGCAACTTACGGCGGAAATACTTAATCAAAATTCCAACAGCCTTGAAGGCGTTGAGTGATGGGCCAAACGGATCCAAAAGCATAAACGATTTCGGGAATTTCGGACGCCATTCCCCTGCGCGACATCCGCGAAAATCCTCGCAGCAATGTGCGCGCGTGTGCCGCAGGTGATGGCGCAATTTGTTCTAAAAATAGAAAAATTGTCCCATATCATGGCGCCAACCCCAATACTAGAAATGGCGCGCGCTTACGGTCTCCGTCCCTGATTATGGCTCCTGCTGAGAGTTGACACTGGGGTCAGATCAAGAGTACGAAATTTTTCTAAGTGTCGAAACATCGAGATTTTATAGTATGCCCAAGCTCGAAAATTTCCTCAACTACAAAGCCAAAATTATAGTTGAAATCGCTTGACATTTCTAAACAAAGATCTACAGTTTAAAGAAAGATTGGATGAGTCTTTCCGTGGAAATTCTTGAATAATTTCAGGCTGCCGGGTATGGAGTATTTTGAAAACACTTCCCGGCTGCCGGGTATCTAGACACTAGCTTAAATTAATTCTTCACGTGCGGAAGCTTGAGTTTTTGCCGACGGCTTTTGCAGTCAATTTATCGGCCGTGGCTTTACTCGTGGTTCAAACATTTGAATTAAACTTGGATGTAATACTGTACATTACCTTTTTTGTTTTGTAAAGTCCAGGAAACTGCTTTAAATTCGCGGTCTGTATTCAAAACCCACTGAACACCGACAGTGCAAACACACGGACTTTGTATTTACCTTCAAAAGCATCCTTAATTTCCGTGTCAGAACTTTCTGGCCCCAAAACTACAGCAGTTTGACTCCTTTCCCGTTCAGGCTGGATACCTGGTCTTTCTTCAAGGAAATCAAAGGAAAAATAACAAGACAAATGGTGTCAACAACTTTTCTTTCACCATGTCGAAAAACGTCCAACACAAACGGCTTGTAATGGTGAATGTTAAACTCTCTCCAGATCCAGTCAGTGATCGCGACGATTAATGTATTCTTTAACTACTACGTTGATTCACTCCGATTTCTTCGAAATCAAGCTTCTTGAACTAAACATCTTGTTTAGGCTTAACTGTGTTGTGTGTAGCTTGCGAAGAGTCCCATTGCAGAACAAGCCATAAAGACCTTCCCTCAAAACAAACGTTGCGACTCTATTTGCCGACGAATGAACACATGTGACCTCTAGGCCTTAAAAAAAGCACTCCCGAGTGTCCGAAAAATCCACAAACACCAAATATACTCACTGACAGTTGTTTGGTAAAGGACAAATTAGCCCCAGAAAATCCTCGTACAGACTCGAGCCCGCTAAGTTGTCTGGGGTCTTTAATATAGTTGATACTAACTAGCATGTTTATTTTTTCCACGTCATGGATGTCATGTTGTCATAGCTCAGTGGTACCGAGCATTTTCTGCCGTTCAAGTGTACCGCGATCGACTCCGGGTGTCAGACGATATTTTTTAATTTCTTTTTTTTCTCTTTTTTTTTTTCCCTTTTATTTTTAGCGATACACAATATAATAGCTCTGTGTTTATATCATTTCACTCGCCAATATGCGCATTTACCATACCATAAAACCGTACTTCAACGACTTCCTCTGTAAAATCCATACGAATTCAGCATCCAGTGAGAACTTGTGCTGCTCATCGATTTTACGATTTCGGTAGCCGAGTCTTCTTTAACTCTAATATACCTTTTAATTTAGACCTTTAAAACAGCTTATTTTAATTTAAGATAGACAGCAATTTAAAAGTAAGCTGCGAGAGTACCTAATTTGCATAAAGTTTGCAGCCCATCGAGGGACACATTTGCCCACAACTCACGATAACTCGTTTCGCGCATGCGCTTTACGAGTTAAAAAGGAAAAGCTCTTTAAATAACAATACTGTGATTTCTTCTAAAATTAATGATTTTTGATAAAGAAAAAAAGCAGGAACTGAAATCAACAATTTATTGATGTTGATTCATTGTAGCAAAGGTTAATTTAAGCCAAATCAATACTAACAACAACAACAATACTTTATTTACCCACGCTACATCTAGGAGTGATAAAAACTCGTTGAAACATGTGCGTGAAACGGAAAGCATTGAAAATAAAAGAAATAGTTTAAAATTACCATTCTAAAATCTATCTAAAAACCTGCTTCTTTAAAAGACATTTAAAAGTAGAAATATCTTTGGCGTAAAAATGCTCAAAAGTTTGCCTAGTTAACCACAAAAAAAAAAAAAAAACAGTCTGCTTTCTAATAAATAGGTTTATATGTCAAACCAAAACAATATTATCATGATTAAATTATCAGGCATATACAATCATGATTCCAATAATTCTTATTTTTGTTTACTTTATTCCTCTGCATGTTCTTGCATATAGGAAATAACAATGAACCAGTAAAAGATATGAGAAGTAAATATTAATATTACTCGTGATTTGTAAGAAGCTGAAAAAAGAAACTTAACTCTCCAAGTAACCACGCATTGCGTTTCATCAATAACGACGCCAAAAATATTTTCACTAACATTTGATACAACTTCGTAGTGCTTTTCCAAAGTCTCTGTACTTGAAAACAACAAATCGACGGAATCGCCCGCTTTGAATTCCTCGAGTTTCACACATTTTAAACCGAAAACCTCACAAGATCGCATCTGGTCTTCGATCAGCACAGTTAGTGGCTACACAACTATCGTAATCGGATGGATAGGCAGAGAAAGCCAGAGTTCAGAGTGCTTTCGCAACTCTCCTGCGAGCGGGATCGCAAGTTGATAAACAAGGGATTTTCCGTGCCCAGTGGGCAAAGAAACGAAAGTATCAGTCCCTGATACGAAAGACTTAATAGCAGCAGCCGACTGCTGCTTGCTCAGATCATGCACATTTTCAAAGTTAGAAACAACACGAAGCAGGGCATCGTCAAGCGTTCTCGCACGGTCTTCCTTCGCCGACAGTATCACCGCCATGTTTTGTTTGCTTACAATGGGCTCAGTTTCTACCATCGGTTTCTCGTCAAAATTGATGCTCGCGCTCGAAAAACCAGTTTGACGACAGTAAGCCGGAATGACTAACCCAAGAATTGGGGCTACGGTACCCTGGGTTCCAGAGGATATTTTTTCTGATCGATATTTCGCGGATTTCCATGTAATTTCCGGATCAAATATCTCACCAATCCCACGCAGTGAAGTTGTTCGATGTAGCCAATCAGGGCCATTGTTATATTGTTAATTCCCTGCGGACATGGGAGTATCCAATCGGTGACCCAGTTCAATTTCTGAACTGATTTCTCGAATGGAAATGAGGTTGCGTGCTCCTGTGACTAGAGGTTAATTTTTTTCTCCTCGGCGCTTTGCGCCTCGCTAACGCGGCTTCGCCGCGAAATATCGATCAGAAAAAAATATCCTCTGGAACCCAGGGTAGGGCTACGGCGACTTCAAAGGATGAAGCAGATTTGTGCAGAGCCTCTTTTTTTGTTTCCTGTCCGCTCACAAAAGAGTTAAAGAGGCTCTGCTCGCAGGGTGGCTTTCCTCGTATTCTGTTAAAAGTTTCAATGTAAAATAGGACGCTAGCAATATGGGAGCAGGTTTCCCCTTGCCCAGCCATACATCCGCGGCAATGTGCACAAAAAATCCTTCCGTCATCTTCGGTGATGATCCACAGAGGAACAGTTGGGTTGTTCATCTTTTGAGAGTCGCGAACCTTTCCTAAACAACATGCTTACCGGCAATGATAAGTCCGTGGACACTTTGCACAAATCCAGAGACCAACTGGTTATATGCTTGAAGCCTTTTTAAGGCTTTAAATTGTTCCTTAGTGTAGTAGCTGGTTTCGAGAGCAAGAGAAACGAGGTCAATCGACTCAGTTGGAGGAAGACATTCGGCATCGTAATTTTGGTATGAAATTAGAAAAGTATCGACTGCAATGCACGCTATTTTCTGCATGTACCTTTTCTTAACAAGAGGATCAAGCGTATTCGCATATTCAGACAATTGGGGAGCGTTATCTTTCACCTCAGACATCTTTTGTAATGTAAATGACTATGGGCGCCGTTTGTAAATTTATTATTTATTTCACTTTTGGCCGTTTTTTTCGTCATTTGTTCTTTTATTTATGATAATTTCATTACTGACCGTCCATTCTCACAAATAACCAATTTTACTATGATTGGTTATTTGATAAAACCATTCTTATATCCATTGGTTATTTAATAAAACCAATCTTGCGTTATTTTGGTTATTTGATATAACCAATCTTGCGTTATTTGGTTATTTGATATAACCAATGTTGCGTTATTTGGTTATTTGATAAAACCAATTTTGCGTTCGTTGGTTATTTATTCGATGAAACCATTATTTAGTTTAAGTGTTGAAAATCTCTAAAATTATTTCTTAGGCGTGTATCTTACATGTTAAACAGCTCAAAACCTTTTGACTTTATGAACGAGGCCAATGCCATTATTTCAAATAACCAATTTATGAAATTGGTTATTTGAAATAACCAAAGTGTCATCAGACTTGATGAGTTCAGGACCTGACCGGCTCAGTTTTCGCCAGCTTTTCGCTCCGCCATGAAACGTGTCCTCGTTGGTTTTAATACGCGATTTGAGTTTCTACACGATGGGAGGGACTACTGCGTTTGATTTGACTCGACCGGAAACCGGACACCCGCGATCGGTTTTAAGTTCAAATCTCCAACGTTTGTTAGTCTCAATTTCACTGTCCGTGCGTGTAGGTTCGTTGATCTGTTTTAGAGCTTTTCCCCGAAATTAAATGACAGTTGTTTTCGGAATTGTTTTCTTCGTTCGGTTTCTGAGGTGTCGATCAAACGAGTCTCAAATAGTTCGGTCCCTCCCTCGGCAAGTGCTATTTTGTCGGGCGGGGCGCGGTCACTTAGCTCGAAATTCAAATCGCGTATTAAAACCATCGAGGACACGGCTCATGGCGGAGCGAAAAGGTCAAGTATATGATGATAAATGGAAAAGGTTTCTAGATGCAATACGTTTATCGATGACACAGTAAAATTTGTTTATAGACGTACGGAGGCTTTTATGGAAGTCAGCTGTGGAAATTGTATCACTGACCAGAGGATTTAAATTGAAGCCGTGGTAAATTAAATTAAATTTCTTTTTCCTGTAAAAGAAGGTCTCACACAATCAAGAGATCATTGAACTGTCAAATCAATCAACCTTTATTGTGCACTGGTTACAGAATTAATTTACATCAGTATAATGAAATAAATACGAGAAGAGAAATATATGTTGCATATGGCTTTCGAACTGGTTACCACCATGTTAAGGTGAATTCGAAAAATCTTGGCTCTGCAGCAATTTTAATTTCCTTATTTAGAACATCTTCGGATTTCCAATGTCACAGTTGCTTAGTAAGTGTGGTATTTCTTCGTCTTTTCACCCGGCTCTAGGTTTCCTCGTGAGCTTTTCTTGAAGCAAGACAAATGTTTTCTTATTGTGTCTGAAATATATATTTTTTTGGTTTTATCGAAGTGTTCGATTCGAAGCAAAAGAACGTGTCAGAACATGCAAGGATTACTTCATTGGTAGGGAAATAACCACCGTACTAAAAATAGCCGTGGACAGCGTAACTCTTGAACTATGTGACTCGTGTGACAGCTTTGCTACCTCCTTACTCGAGCATGGGACACGAGCATGGGACAAAGAAAAATCTGAGTCCCCGACAGGAATCGAACCCATGATCTCCCGAACACCGGGAGGGCGCTCTATCCACTGAGCTACTAGAACTCATGGAGAGCAAGGTCATTTAAACTGAGTTCATTTGTGACAGGCATCCTGCATACTGCTAGGATTAGCACTGTCGAAGCCATCATGAGTGGTGATAAATGAATCAAGATGGTGAATTCAATTTTGGCCGATTTGGTAGATCGAAAAGAAAAAGATTCATATTAGAAATAATTTTTGATTATGATTATTTTATGATTTTTGTAACTAGTGCCCCATGGGGCTTCATTCTGGGCGAGTTTGGAGAAATTCGATTTTTTCGCTATTTCCAAGTGTAGTTGATATTTACGCAGAGCTGCTCTTAATCATTCTCAGCATTCTTCATGAGGATCATTCCGCGAATCTTTTAAATGAATCCAGTATGTACCTCAAAGCAAAAGTAATAATCTTTTCCCTCTCTGCTTGATAAAAAAATAGCCAGGCTCTGTTGTTTTGTGTTATAAAACTAAAACCAACTTGAGATTACTTATTGTCCGTAAGCCTCTCAAAGTAACAACTTTCACACTCAATGTCAAGTATCCCGAAAACCCCCTCAGGTATATTAAGGAGTGGGTCAGTTGTTTTTTAGTGTAAAACTTAAGTGGGGTGGTCCATCTCGAGAACTACACGTGCGGAAGGCTTCTAACTTATAAGTTAGAAGCCTTCCGCACGTGTAGTTCTCGAGATGGACAAATTTATTACAGTCACCTCAGAGGGTTTTTAACTGCCAATCATTTCTAAGTATTTGTTGCAATCTTTTATGCATCTGTTACAGTTTTTATAGGTAGAGTGGTTTTCAATTGAGTGAAGTAAAACCAAAACAAAACCAGTTACTTATTAATTAGACTACTCAGACCATTTGGAACAGGAGTAAAACCAACACCATTTAGTAATTGCCTAATTACTTCTAACACTGAATTGAAAACTGCTCTAACCATCTGAATGCGAGTCCGATTACTGATTTACTGGCACTATGAGTGATGTTTGGAAATTCTCCCAAACTTGTACAAACTTTCGAGTGACTGGAATTTGAATGAATTTTCTGATATCACAAGACTAGTAGTGTAAATCCTCAACCAGGCTTTACTAGATTATTCTTAGAAAATACTAAGTAAATAACATATTCAGTATTTTTAGTTAATTTTAATTGCAAAAACTTGGTAGTTTGGTACACTTTGTTGTCATCCTACAGCAATTTAGCTGATTTGAACATTTTTATACCGAGTTTCTGCAGAATTATGTCTTTTTTAATGAAATTAGTTTGACTGTTGAATATTGCCAATCATGTAGGGTATTTCGATTGCACTGAGTCACTGCTGTATAATTATGTTTAGTATATACACACTCAGTGATCTTGGTGTTTTAAGCAATCTGATTGGTTCGCTATCTCTGGCTAATGAGCATTATTCACCCCCTACCGAGTGAACAATGCAAACAAAAATAGAGCATACTTTTGAATAAAGCATACTTTTGATTCACACTGATTTGAACGGTGTTTAAGGACCATTATTCTAGACTGTCATGAGCTTTTTTCGAAGATTAACTATAGATTTTCCATGTTCAAAGATTCTGTAAATAGTTTCGCGAATTCGCGCATGCTTTGTACAGCTTGCACGTTTTCCGAGCATGAATTGAGAGGCCAATTAAATCGATTTTTAATGGTTTCCTTCTGAAATGTTGTTGAGATCACTTCCTGTGTATATACTAAAACAATTATTCTTCTCAATCTCGGTGAATAGTGGCAGAATATTTACCTCGCCGCTGCGCGGCTCGGTAAATATTCTGCCACTATTCACCGAGATTTGAAAGAATAATTGTTAATTGTGCTTTGAGTGTTTTTCTGTGTATGCTTTTTCTTATTTTTCCCTCCAACCTTAGTAATGTAACTTACCTTAGGTAAATTGGCCTCCTAGCCTTCTTAACTCTTTAGTAATTTTAGGAGGTCAATATCCCTCTCCATTGTAATTGAATTGTTGTGTTAAATAAAGCTGTTGTTTGTTGTTGCCCATGCCCAAAAGGAAAATTTCTACCCAGGCTACTAATTACTATCCAGTTGGCATCATCAATGTGATTTGAAATATACTCAAAACCATGTTATGAGTCCAGTCATGGTTTTAACAGAACAATGAGTATCATTACTTTAAATCATAATCATGATTCCAGACCTGATTGAAACAGTACAATTGGCATCAAAGTAATGATTCATGGCTATGAATCATGTTATGATTCCAGATATGAGTAGAACAGACCAGTCAGCATCATAGCTATGATTCCAGACATGATGTTACACATCAGTTGGCAATAGGCTATGATTCATATGACTGTCAATCATTATTATGATTCCAGACGTGATATAACACACCAGTTTGCATCATAGCTATGATTCATATGACTGTAAATCATGGTTACGATTCCAGTCATGATTTTAACACACCTCAAAACATCATGGTGATGATTTAGAGAGGACTGGAATCATACTATGGTGTTAAGGGTACAGATCAAATCATCATATGATTTGTTACCATTCAAATACGACTATTGTATCATCACATGAATCACCATACATGATTCATTAGGCTGAATTCCTGTGTAAGTGGAGGCCTTCATGTAGCATGTAAACATTAACTTTAAATGGCACCCTGGAACTGAGCTCTTTCCTGTGGATACTATAGGCAACTTGTTTATTCTATATTCTTCGTTATTGGCATACTACATTGGTTACGTGAGTTGGAAGTCTTTTCCTGTCTGTTTGCTTAATTTTCTCTAACTTCCCTTGACAAAGGAAAATAACCTTCGTTTCCTCGTCGCCTTGTTGCAACTTGGAATGAAAATATCGCCTAGACTTTGCATTTCACTGAATGTTTACATCGGAAACTTCCATCAAAAATGTCTTGAACATGGCCTTGTACAATCCTTATAAGCACAAGATGACAAGTCCAGTTTGCAACAAAACTTAAAACTAGTTTCTGTTTATCTCATTTGATAAAGAGAGAATGATTAATGTTTTCATTAGGACAGTATTGCCTTGATTTTTCAATATTTCCAATCTTCACTTTTTAACCACATTTGCCGCCAACTATTTCTTGGTGAATCAGAACCAATAATGAAAAATATTTAAAACATGACATCGTCCACCCTTGTCAAATGTATAAGCATGATCGTTTCAATTGTAATGCCTTCTTATCCAGCTATTACTTTTTAACTCATTCGTGCTCGCATGCGCAAGAATGAGTTATAGCGATGTTGGGGCTTCATCCGGAAATTTGCGTGGACTTTTTAATCGGCGTGGACGGAAATGAAATGTTTATTAATTGCAGAAGTTAACCGGAAGTAAAGGTGGGGAGGAAACAAGGCAATGCGCGCCGGGGGTTCGAACCTCGGCCTTACTTCGGTGGCTGGATTTCAAGGCAAACTTGCTATCCACTTGGCCATCTCAACATTCCTGCGTTGAGAGGCGTTAAGAAACGATATTTATAGTTGGGGTGTTACCGCTGGCCATATATGAGAACAACATCAGCCTGAACCCCTACAACACATGTTCTTGTATGTGGGTTTTTACTGTATCGCAGAAATTTGCGCTCACGGGCAAACTCATAATAACAACATATCGTCCATAACATAACATAACATAACATAACATAACATAACATAACATAACATAACATAACATAACATAACATAACATAACATAACATAACATAACATAACATAACATAACATAACATAACATAACATAACATAACATAACATAACATAACATAACATAACATAACATAACATAACATAACATAACATAACATAACATAACATAACATAACATAACATAACATAACATAACATAACATAACATAACATAACATGACTTTATTTAACCTCGAATTTAAGGTCCATACATACATAAACGTTTAGATCGACAATCAAGGCGCACACTCGGTGGAACAAAGGTCTAATTTACTTATTCGTTAGCGCAGTTATACTAAGGCTGGACTTTTGCCAGCCGTGAAGTGAATTAAATGAGCATTATCAGAGCACTGCATGAGCGTTGTATGTGCACTGAAACATAAGATTTACGTGTAGTGAGTGATAATAAAGTCAGCGTACAATTCATTTGCAGTTTATAGTTTTATACGAACTTTTCACAATGAGCTGTTTTCTATTTTCTGTCAAAGAAAGACTGTTTGTGATTAATTAATCGATAATGGTTTTGTCAGTAGTATAAGCAATACAAAATGTTATTGATAACAGGTATACTGGAAGGTTAAAACAACAAATGAATTTCCGGTGAGGTAATTAGCGTTGCAGAAGGTCTTTTTTAATTTCAGAGAGAAACGATAACAATCTGCTGTTTTCACGTTTGCGTAAGTTGTTGTGGTAGGTGAAACATGTCCTTTGCGGTGTTCCTTTACAATTTGTAGGATCAGCAGACTGCCTTTAATTTCATCTTTTTATAAAAGGGAAGATTTTGAGTGGGGATTGTGCTTTTAATGTTCGCTTTTAATCGAAGATTTAGCGGTGGAGTTTGGTTCATTCAGGATAAATTTGCTTTCACGGGCAACCTCGTAATAAACACCGGTCATACGGCCGGATCATATGGTCATTACAAAATGCAGACTGCAGACCGAGTACAAAATGCAGACTAGTTACAAAATGCAGACCGAGTACAACATGCGGACTAGGTACAAAATGCAGACTGCAGACCGAGTACAAAATTCAGACTTAAGATACAAGATGCAGACTGCAGACCGAGTACAAAATTCAGACTTAACATATACAAGATGCAGACTGCAGAACGAGTACAAAATGCAGACTAGGTTCAAAATGCAGACTGACAGGAAAAACTGCTTTTTTTTCGTTAGAAACGTGGTAATATTTGATTACATAAATTACCTATTGTCACGTAGGAACCTTCCAGGTTACTTCACACTTATTAGCCGTTTACTAAGGTAAAAACCCTTAACTATGGTATAAAAAAGGTAAACAAAGTTCACCACGGTGTGGCATGTGCTAAAACCCAGACGGTAGACGATGGACGATGGACGATAGACGATAGACGGTAGACGATAGACGATAGACGATAGACAGTAAGTGGTTATGATCGTGGGATTGCTAGACAATTTGGCCTCCTCACAGATTTCTAAAAAATGTTTTTTGCTCGGTCACATGATATGTCACGTAACTAATTTCGTAAAAGATTCAAATGTTAGAGGAAATGCCCTTAGATTAATTATTTCAAGCTCTTTTCGGTTTGGAATGACTTTCATTTAATTTCTTTTTGAAAACATCATACAGGTACATGCGGCCCAGAGGGTAAGGATAGGGTATCGACTTTAGCCATTTTGCTCTTCAAGATTCATGTTTAGGACTACTGCTTGTAGCCCCTCCCCCATGTATGTAGTCTACGTACGTACGTTCATTACACGTGTTTACCGTCTACCGCGTCACCGCGTCATGCTCATACTACTACGGACTGTGGATTGCATGCAGTTTCTAATAATTCATGTGACATTGCGCGCAAACCCGTTTTTATATATGGAAATCATTTCCCTAAATCATTTCACATGTCGCTTCCCCGTGTTTATGTGACTGTTTTGCGGAAATTTGGTTTTTGGAGTTTCTCATAAATAATTCCCTAAAGATTGCGTGACAAATTTGCCACGCAGATGTCCCGCAAATCTATCGTCTATCGTCTATCGTCTATCGTCTATCGTCTACCGTCCACCGTCTGCCGTCTATCGTCCATCGTCCATCGTCTACCGTCTGGGTTTTAGCACATGCAAACGCATTAGCTGACTTTTACATTTTCCAGATGGTTCCTTGTCACAAGAGTGCTACTCAAATGTCGAGTTAATGACAGACATGAGTTTCTTCGCGTGAGTTTAATTAATTTTTCGTGACTGCGCCATGGATCGTGAACCTGTTGTAGCTTCGATTGTGGTTCTTTTATTTTGTCATGGCCTAAAAACGGAAAATCGCTGTTTTTAAATTAATGTTCGTCGATTTCTGAATGAACATATTCATTTCTCTTATTCACGAAATTATAGCTTTACTTCAAACGAATAAATTGAAATTTACTTTCCGAGAACTGCGCGAAAAGTTGTCGGACATGGCAAAGAACGTTCCAAAAGTCGCAAAATTCCACTAGCTGATAGTCAAAAGATTGGGCGTGAAGGAGATCGAAAGCGCATGTATATAGCGGGCGCACGCAAATTCAGCTAAGTCACGAAATGCTTCTCAAAATTCATGACAAGACGTCACCTAATTAAACAAAGTTTAGATGAACGCGCGATAAACCATGCTTTTTGAGATTGTTTTACTATAGTAAACTTTGCTTTCATCCTACCGCCGTTACTAACGCAACAGACTAGACTTCCGTTTACCATGGTAAAGTGAAAAAAGCCGGTCACATTCATGGTAAACTTTCGTTTACTATGGTAAAAAAAAGCTCAAGTGTGACCTCAACCAGGGCGTTTTTCTCGGGCATGTGCTAAAACCCAGACGGTAGACGATGGACGATGGACGATAGACGGTAGACGGTGGACGGTAGACGATAGACGATAGACGATAGATTTGCGGGACATCTGCGTGGCAAATTTGTCACGCAATCTTTAGGGAATTATTTATGAGAAACTCCAAAAACCAAATTTCCGCAAAACAGTCACATAAACACGGGGAAGCGACATGTGAAATGATTTAGGGAAATGATTTCCATATATAAAAACGGGTTGGCGCTCAATGTCACAGCAATGGTGAGAAACTCCAACGAACTTTTTTCCGCCAAATCAGTATAAACACGGGGAAACGACAAGTGACAAACTTTGTCACGCAATTTTTAGGGAAATGACTTTCGTTGGCGCGCAATGTCACATGAATGTTGAGAAACTTCAACAACCAAATTTCCACAAAATCAGTCACATAAACACGGGGAAGAGACATATGACAAACTTTGTCGCGCACTCTTTAGGGAAATGACTTCCATATATAAAAACGGGTTTGCGCGCAATGTCACATGAATTATTAGAAACTGCATGCAATCCACAGTCCGTAGTAGTATGAGCATGACGCGGTGACGCGGTAGACGGTAAACACGTGTAATGAACGTACGTACGTAGACTACATACATGGGGAGGGGCTACAAGCAGTAGTCCTAAACATGAATTCTGAAGAGCAAAATGACTAAAGTCGATACCCTATCCTTACCCTCTGGGGCCGTATGTACCTGTATGATGTTTTCAAAAAGAAATTAAATGAAAGTCATTCCAAACCGAAAAGAGCTTGAAATAATTAATCTAAGGGCATTTCCTCTAACATTTGAATCTTTTACGAAATTAGTTACGTGACATATCATGTGACCGAGCAAAAAACATTTTTTAGAAATCTGCGAGGAGGCCAAATTGTCTAGCAATCCCACGATCATAACCACTTACTGTCTATCGTCTATCGTCTATCGTCTACCGTCTATCGTCCATCGTCCATCGTCCATCGTCCATCGTCCATCGTCTACCGTCTGGGTTTTAGCACATGCCCTCAACCAGTGCCATCTCCAATGCGTTATACGTAGATCAAATTGCAATACTAGAGTTTCCATTTTATATAATACAGAGATCTCGCGCTCAAGTCCGAAAACCCCTTGAAAGCTTAAAACGGTGTAAGAATGAGTTGTATGAATTCTTTTTCATATCGTTTAAAGTGCACGTTTCAAGATTTAAAAAAAAGCTGAGTGCATTCCCCAAGAATGCGACGATTGTGAGGTGATTGCGTGACAATTGGGTCACAATAGGTACAAGTTATAAAATCGAATGCTGACACGTTTCGGACGTAAAAAAACAGTTTTTCTTGTCAGTCTCCATTTTGAACTCAGTCTGCAGTCTGCATTTGTACTCAAGACTTATTTATTATACGGTAACAAATATGACAACTGGCTAACAAACACTTTACTTAAAGTGGTTTCTCATAAACGAACAACAGCAAGTAAACCCACGAAGGCCCGGCTTTCTTTCTCTTACAACACTATCTTTATTGCAACACTTAGGTCCACTTAATGCCTCTGAGTAGCTACCTTTGCTCTTAACCTGAAGAATGCCTGTAAACGCATCGTCATCATGACTTTGTAAAACTTTACTACCCTCACTTTCTCATAAATTCACTAATTCGACACGAATGAGTTGGCTCATAAGAGCCCTTTGATTTTTCTTTGGTACGTTATGAGTGAACACTGAACTACTGCTCGTACTCTAAACATGAAAATCAACCACAATATTCCCTAAACCAAATAATATTAAACATAATCCAAAAAATATTTCAATTCGTTTGTTCATATCACGAGTTTGCTCACAGAGCACTTTGATTATTATCCTTGTATTTCATTGTGTGTGGCAAAAATAAAAGTAAAGTAAAGTAAAATAAAATCTTTATCTGCACATTCATGTGAAAATTCATTTGTCTTGAAACATGAATGTGAGGCTAAGGATGCTCAAATTATTGTAATTATTCCATAGTTATCCGTGAACTGGTGTCCTCTCTGCAAATATGGAATACTCAGACCTTATTTCTGCTCTCATTCTTGCCTTATTTGGGATTTTCTCTCACCTAATTCAATAAGTTTTGTTAGAACTTCATTTCCTCTGAACAGCCCCCTTCTCTATGGCCTCTGCCTCCCTTACCCCACACCCACTGTCTCCAGTGGCAGATCTAGACCTTGAGCAAAGGTGGAGGGTTTTTTTGTTTTACTTGCCTTGCCGGCTTTTTCTTCCCTCTGTACACGTTTTAGACAAAATAAGTGGGGGGAGGCCCCCTTGTGTTATCCTATATTGTACGGTCTTGTCAAATGATGAAAATCAACTAGGAATAATCTTGGTTAGGGTTTTAAGACATTTTCATGCACATATAATAATCTGTGCATGGTGTCTGGATATTATTATTTTTTACTTCATTTAGTTTTTGTTTTCCGGTCTGTAAATACATTAACTTTGTGACTACACTAGTAAATAGAATTTATAGTAGTCTCTAGCGGCCCAAAGGGCTGCCATTGCAGAGCACCATACTTATATAAGAAAGAAAAGAGATTCCATGGGCATGAATTCATTTTCCCATGGTTATCATTGTCAGGATAAGGGATTGAGTCATCTCTTGGCTTGGAGACATTTAGTTTTGCGTTCTGTTCAACATCAAGCTGTTAAGGCACAAACACTATAAATCAATTCCATTTAGACAGTGTACACAATAAGTAATTTATTCCTAAAATGACATAATATTTCTCTTGACATTTTAGGAATAGGCCGAGACACTTGAAGCTTTTTAGTGACAAATTCACGATAACAGAGAGCAATGTATTTTGAGACTTTTCCGCCCGCCTCCTGATTTTGCCTCTCGACATATTGCTTCGTCTATAGTTTGACAGTGTGCGAAAAATCAAACTTCATGAGCAAAGCTCTCAAGAAGAAGGAATATAAAGGGCTGACATCGAGCCGGTGGTGGTACCAATTTTTCATTTCCTGTGGTAGTCCTAAAAACGCGGTGCTGGTTTCGTTTTAAAAATATTTTTTACATGTACACCCGCCAAAAAAAATCACTTATTCGTCCCACGGCCCCACGAAAATTCCCAAGGGAAACCTACTTGAAGCTATCAAAGAAATAAATAAAAAGTCATAAGTACCAAAACATTTGTAATCCTCAGGTCCACATGGTGGATGCCTCTGATCCAGCAGTTCTTGAGGGCGTCAGTCATTTGCTGTACTATTTTCAATCCTCGGATCAGTCCGATGGGATTCTCCTGGTTACTTATTAGACGGTCGAACAAGTCTATGTTCATCCTTGGAAACAGAACAGTGACTTTGTTGCTCCCATCCAGAATCAACGAAACTGGTTTTAAAACTGTGGAAAGGTCTTCTTGAATCCTACGGGCAATAAGAAAACATGACGTTTGAGTACAACCGCGACGACTTAAATATAGCATTTTTGTTGAACGCAATCGTTAGACAAAAAAGTGATTTTCGTTTCCTCAAGACCAAGACACTGATTTACAAACATGTAACAGAACAAGTAAAGAAATAAGTACAAGAACAATTCACTTCTAGTCGGAGAGCACGTGGGGGTTTGAGATCAACACGGACTTTGTACCCCCTCCCCTCCACCTCTACCAAGTTAAAGTTGACAAACCAACCGAATATGGAAGGCTTTGATGTTTTTCATCGCTTTCTCGAAACTGAAGCTCTCTTTGTGAGGATTAACGTCTGTTTGTTTTTATTTTTCATCATACTTATCAACGCAAACAGTACCCTGCGTGCCAGTGGCTTTTTTTCGTGGTACCGCGATCACTTTGAGCCGGACCTATGAGTGATCTGCATTAATTTCTCCTTACAATATCAATATGAAACAACAAAGAACCGGTCACGAAAATTAAAGACGCCATCACCATTGAAAGTACATTTCCTCGATAATGAAATCAATTCTCTCAACTAAAACCATACGAAATATATAACACCATTTAGGTGAACTTGCATGTTGACTCTAAGGCTTTAAAGTTTAATGTCCTCAAATGCTATATCTAACCTTCTTGAAGTTCTTGTAATGCCTAACAGATGTTCATCAGTTTGCTTTGCTTCGCCAAAGGTCAGTTGTTTCATTACTCGAAGTTTGTCAGACCTGTCCTCAAACACTTGGCCCCTGTGACCCTTCCTTCCCACTCGAGCCCCAAACGCTGCTTTCCAGGGAACTTCAGACGCCAGCGACTGATAAAGAGCTTTCGCTTTGCACATCAGTCTCGCAAAGAATGGGGACAATGCAGAGGCAAATTTCCGCTGGGCAATTGACTGCGCCGCGACATCTTGGCAAAATAGTCTCATGTAGACCAGGTTGGTTTCGAATAGCTTATGACCACTCTCGATATCTGTTAGGATGTTAAAACATATTCTGTCACCGATGGCATCACAGTCAACGCTATCTAACACACCTTTAGCAACATCGCTCTTCCATTGTTCATCGAGCCTGGTTTCTTTCCCCCTTATGGCGCACCACACGTCGTCAAAGACTTTCGTGGCGTTATCAATAAGTTTCACGCCAAATCTCATCAAGGCATAATCGAAATGCACGCATGCGTGTCTATTTTGGAAATGCTGGAGAAAGCTGTACTCTAGTTGCTTTTGATGAGGTTGGATAGACGATCCTCATATTTCGCGACCTCGCTGAACTCGCTTTCCAAAGATTCCCGCAGCTTCGTTGTGACTAAAGAGACCATATTTTGTATTTTGTCCATTGAAATGTTCATAACCTTGAACAACACCATGTCTTTGATTTGTCTTCGACACTGTTCCACGACTTCGTTTCGCCCAACAACGTCTCCTATCTTAATTGCATCAAACTGCATTTGGCCTGCCTCAACTTCGATTTTCTTCCCTTTGGCCGCGGATGGCGTTTGCAACGATGTAAGCAAATTTAGACTTATGTTTGTTAACGAGATCCCTCGTCTTGTTGACATACTGCTGTTTCTTTCACTTCTAACTTATCAAATAACTCGTTACTGGTCAGGTGATTCTATCTTCCTTAAAATCATTACTCAAAAAAAATCAAAGACCCTCTCTTGTATCTGACAGAGAAGTTCAGTGGCCGACTTCAAGTGCGCATTTACTCCAGAGGCGGCGAATGAAAGAAGCTTGGACTTCAGCACATCAAACTGCTTTTTATATTGATTGGTCTCTCTCCTCATTCGAGCAAGTCTCACTTCTTTGCATGACAAACCGTGAAAGAATGGACATTCTGTCAAAAGGATGTCCTTTGGCACCATCTCACATTCTACAAGAGCTTGATAGACGAGTTGCTCCTTTTCCTCGCCGACTGCGGTGGGCTAGTGGCTTCAGCATCATCTCTCCGCGTTCTGAGTCGCTGGTCGAATTCCCGAGCTGCTTGTGTCTTTGTCCACCTTGTTGCCACAAGTAGAAAAATGGGAAAATTTCCAACTTGTTCCTTCAGTTTCAGAAGAATTCTCCTTTCCTTCGAAAGAAATACATATACCGGATTTATAAACCACAATGGCCAAAACTTGGTACACACTTTGTGAATTGAACAAGGGAGAGTGTTCTACTGCAGTTTAATCCACGTGCGTGCGCGATAACACACAGCTCTCAAAAACGTGTATACTAAGAAATATGTGAAATCACGTTCAAATTCTGAGCTTTTGTGGAAGACAAAAAGGGGAAATCCAGAGTGGTGTTTCAATTAACCACGCCCTAAATTAAAACCCCCCCCCACCGCCACAAAGTTATCAACTCTGGTCAATCTTAAATGGACACTGATATTCCATTCAAACCAATCAAACCAGAACAAATACGGTGTCGCCCTGAGGACGAACCACGGGACAAACGTGGTGCGAGAGA
>JAHPZR010038179.1:5000-18489 GCA_019787425.1 Platygyra sinensis | reverse complement strand
AAGTTAAAACAACTCTAACAATGTCTTTGTATTGTAAATTAGAAAACAGTCCTAAGAAAGTACGCGCGCTGATTAGTGTAAAAGATCGTGTTTTGTATGAACTCGATGAGAGACGAAGGGCCAGAACTAGCGCGCGCTTGTTGACGTAGTGTGCTTCGCGCTCGGAGCCAAGGAGAATTTTACAAAAGTTAACAAGTTGTTTTCCTTTTTCTAGTCGCGGTGTTTTCTAAAGGAAATGGAAAAACATGTACCGTGTTTCCATCGAGTTATAGAAACACCGGTGAAAGTTTGGGAGAACTCGAAAAAGCTGTGGAAACACTCGCCTGTGGCTCGTGTTCCCACAGCATTTCTCGTTCTCCCTAACTTGCACTCGTGTTTCTATTTAACAATTAGACTACGACCCTGAGTTTTCTACGAGCAGATAGTCAACGAGGCCCAACCGAGTTGACTATAGCTCGTAGAAAACGAGGGCGAGTAGTCTAATTGTTTTTATAGTATAAATTTACCGTAGTCTCATTGCGTAAAAAGAAAAAATGTCAAGTAACGCGTAGAAAAGAACTGTTTTATTATGTTACATCAGGTTCAAACGTGATGTGCGATGTGCACTGATGCGTAACTGTTTTCTTTGAGCAGTTTAGTATAAATCTACTAGCGTTCTATCACGAATGACGTCTCTGATTGGCTACGCTACTCATTATCTATTCTGTGATAGATAGTGAGTAGCATAACAGTGTGCGATTGTTAACAAAATGACGGCCGTTTCTTGGCGGTTTTGAAATGTTGAGAAGAGGATTTAGATTAAGTTTTGAACGACTAGTAGATTTATACTAAAACAATTAGATTATTCGCTCGCGATTTCTATCGCGAGATAGTTGACTCGGGCTGCGCCCTCGTCAACTATCACGCGATAGAAATCCTCGAGACTCATAATCTAATTGTTAAAGAGAAAACGGTAATATAGGCCAATCAAATTCACAGATTCACCATAGACTACAGTAAATTGATACTAACACTCATATGCAATGCCTGACCGAAGCTCTTGTAAGTGTGCAAATAGTTGTCGTGCAAACCAGGAGTGTCCTGGCCCTGAAGCTCTTCTTCAGTATGTTTCAGCATACTAAAGAAGGAACTAAGCCGGAAACGCCTTTGAGACAAGATGCTTGGCTATACACCCCTGGCCTGCCGATACCACAGCATCACCCAGTGCCCTGCGATACCACAAGCATACCCAGTGCCTGTGATACCACAAACAGTCGCATTTTCGCGAGACATGCCATTGTATTACTTCGGGCATTTGCAACTATTTTCGGATGACGGCAGTTAATCAGCAAGTCCGGTGGATCTGAAGATTGTATCCAGGACCCGAGGACCAGCAGTTGATGCAGAAAGCGAACTCAACTCAAACGTAAGGAACATAAAAAAGAGCACTCTCTCTACTCCGCCCTCTCCTTCCCCTACCCACCCTGTTCATTTCGTGAAACTGCTTTTTCATACAGGCCTTTCAGGCTCAGTTCCCAAGGATGAGTGCCAACATCCCTTTTCTCCTGACCATATAAGTGCGTTGTCAATGAAACGTGACGAGAATCAAGAACAACATCAACTAGCTGTTGTATTGATTTCCACCAAATTCCTCAGAACTTAAGTCCAACTATCACTACAGTATCATTTAGGAGAATTTGGGAATGGAAGCTTAATGGGTAGTTAATTTGTGTGAATACCGGCACTTCGATCGAGCTCTCCAGGGTTTTTTCCCCCAAGCCCTGGAGCGGGGGGGTTCCCAGGGGGAAAAAAAAAAAAATATTGTGTCGCTGTTCTTAGACAGGACACTTTCCTTTCTCCATCCAGAAGTTGTAAACGGGAGCGGCCAATTTTTAGGTTTGCCTGATGAAATACTGGGAGTAACTTCGCAGCGGAAAACGTAATAAGCATGCGTATAAAGTGTGACTTCGTTCGCAGGGTCCTCTCCTTCCCTTTCCGCGGTCCGAGAGAGAGGACCCTGAGAACGGTTTGGCTGTGGGATGCCTTAGCAATGTTGGCGTCCACCTCATGCTACAAATATGGAGTTAAGCGACGAGAGCCGTGGATCGAGCTAGTCGTGGTTAAAAAGCTTTACTTTCCTGTTTCAGAGCTCGTCACAGACGAAGACACAGAGAAAAAGAAAAGCAGCAAAACTCCGAAGAAACTCCAGAGAAAAAGGTTTCACCAAGGAGAGCAAAAAAGAGATGACGCAAGTTGTATTTTGACACTTAATAAGTATGGCGAATTTTCTCCTGGAAAGAATGGCTTTCTATGTTACTTGCAACTAAGCCACACAGATGTGACAGCTTTCATGGCTCAAAATTTAAATCAATGGAATTAAATTTTAAGCTTTTACTTTAATGGCCATTTAGGTTTTGAATTTTTGTCCGTAAAGGAAGCTTTAAATTGTGTACTGTAAAATGAATTTCATCCGGCAAGCTGTTGTGAAGAGTTTTCTTCAAGCTTGTAGCAATCCAATATAATTATAAAATAAATTTTTAATGTGCATTTGGTTCTCTCCGTAAAGTGAGGTTTAAATGGTTTTATGCTATAAAATGAATTTCATTCGGCAAGCTGTTGTAAATGAATTTTTTTATCAAGCTCTTATAAAATCCCATCAGAAATTGTGATGAATTTTTAAGTGTATCTTTGAAGGTAGGATAAACAATAAATAAATATTTTGTTATTGAGTGAAGTTTGTGTCTAAACCTGCATTTGCCTTCAACACCGGGAAAGCAAGCTCATGCGAACAACGAGCCGCTTATTTACCACTTACTTGGACAAAACCATGACAAAAGTTGATGTAGTATAGGGGCACACGCTAGGGAGGACATGTTCCGGGCACGTCAGATGGGAACGCTGGTTTCCGGGCACAGTCAGATGGGGACATGTTCCGGGCTCGTGAGATGGGGACATTGTTCTGGGCACGTGAGATGGTGACCTGTTCCACGTCAGATAACGACCTGTTCCGGGTACGTCAGATGGGGACAAGCTCCTTTGTTCACTAAACGGCATGCTGCAGGGATCGGCGGTAAGCTGTTGTCACACGAAGCAGATTGAGGCACTCAAATGTGTTGTAGCGGGGACATTTTGTCTAGAACAGTGCATATACGATGCGCCATTGAAAATTGAGTTTCTTTTGTTCCCTGCTTTATGGTCCACGATTTCAAACCAATATGCGGCGAGGGACGCGAAACCCCTGAGCTCGTTAATAAACTCTTTTGTTTTGCAAAACATGAGCTTGATGAATTGACGTGTCAGGGGATTGCCCGATCCGAAGAAGTTTGTGTATTTCTTGCTCACAAACCATGTCCATACTCAGGGAAAAGAACAGGGTACTTTTAAAATAACCTTTGTTTTTTAATAGAAAATGATAAAATAATTATGTAACCGTCCAGCGCAGATAACAATGGACTACTTTCGACATATTAAAATCATCACGGCAACGTGTGAGTGCTTAGAGGACACAAACGAGATAAATTGAATGGACCATGTTTATTCATTTCTTTTGTTTGTGTCCTCTAAGCCTCACTGGTCAAGCTGAAAAGTTGGCCTATTGTCCTTCCCTCTTCTTTTAAGGACGTTCGCGCCCAAAACTTCCCACGCACAGATTTTTTTTAAACTTTGTCTGCAGGAAGAAAATGATAAGTTTAGATTAAAACGTAAAAAAAATCGGGGGTCACCGAACTCGTTTTGAAGATAAGGCGTATCGCAGACCATAGCATTTCTAGGATTCCAGTCATTCGAGGCGATTTTGCCCAGATTCATTACTATCGGCATAAAGTTAATTTGAAGAATCATATCTTAGTTATGTGTGTTTAACACAGCATATATAGGCCTATTTGATAGATCTTTGCTACACATGTCATTAAATCAGCTAGAATTAGCCTTAAAAAATACAACTTTTAAGTTACGCACACCTGTATCCACGTACCAATTCGACCCTATTTGAATAGTATATGAGAAATAATTAAAACTTCCCACGTACAGATTTTTTTTGTTTTTAGTATAATGGAAAGAATCAGAAAAGGAAGTGATCTGCCGAAAAAACATTGGGGGTCACCGAGCATCCAACAAAAATATTCGCACACAAAGTTAACGTAAAGGTCATCAGCTCTATATTTTGTTGAGTTTTCGACTCCGTGCGCGCGCTTGAAAATGACGTGGCATGCTCGTGACCAATGAATAGCGTGCGCACTAGAGATGCGCAGTAGCAATGGGCGCGGGATACGTCCATTAAGTAGCCCTTAGTTCCACAAGCAACCAGGCTCTTACGATAAGTTTCGCTCAGCTCGTATTCTTGGTTTTCACGTGACGTCAGAAAAAACTAAAACTAAAACTTGAGTACGAATGATTTCAAGTTTAACAGAGAGTAGAAAACGTTTTGAGAGAGCCAAAGTAAACATCCAGATGTTTCCACTGGTTTCCGGCCGCCATGTTGCAGTCCCTCAAGCTAAATCGGTAAAATAATGACAACAGGGAGCAAACAATATTGTATGGAATAAGGTAAGCCATTTTTATTGATCAATCTCACTTTAACTACCTGCATGGATATCTTGTAGAAAATCGCAAATAAACCCTATAATTCGATGCCACATTGTGTTCCTTGTGTGGTTCGTGGAGAGAGCTTGGGCTGCCTGTGGTGATGGTAAAGCGTGGCGATACCCTTTGTCGAATAACTCGAGTTCGGAATATCGTACATCCCTGAAACGTTGGCACGTTGCTTATTTATGCACTATTGTCTACGATATTGAATTTCCTGGCTTCCACTATTATATGAATGGTACGTAATTTTTCACTTGCAGGGATAATTAAGCTTACTTGCGTGACGTGAAAACCACAACATCGCTCCCTCCCCCCGCCCGCCCGATAGCATACATGTACGCATTGCGGGACCTATTGGTGTAGATCGTCGCGTCGGCAGACAACAGAAGGGCGCTATGTCGCAGATTTGAAAAAGAATCAAGCCTACCGTAGCATCAAATAGGCCTTTTGCAACAGTTGGTCACGTGACCGATAATTTCTAAACTTTTAGCTACAGCAAAATGAATTTCAGAGCTGGAAAGAGCATGTTTTAAATAACCAGGACACCAATTTTCAGACCAATGCCGTATAAGGTTGAGATTTAATGACGATTTGAATATTGCAAAAATTAGAAGGTTTTGTATGGAAGCGAGGAAGCTTTGCCCTCCAGAAACCTTTTCTGTTATTAATCACTACCAAAAGAAGCTGCTGGCATATAACCATTGGAGATAGAAAGAGGGGTAAAATATTTGGAAAAATGGAAATTTCTAGGCCCTTACACCGAAAGGCAAAGATTTTATGGCAGCTTGAAAACTTGCAAAATTACAAGGATTTGTATGGAAAACCACTGGAGCGTGACTGGAGGGCAAAGCGACTTCTTCTCATACAAATCCTTCTAATTTTTAACGTCCTAAAAATTCCCCCTTAAAAGATATAAACCTGAAAATTTGCATGTAAGCTTATTTGGAACTGTTCTTTCCATTTCTGATAACATTATGCATTACGAATGATTCATCAGTGTGTTCTTGAAAAGCACGTCACGTGACCAACTGTTGCAAAAGGCCTATTTTCCCGGATCCTCGAAGAAAATAATACGGCAGGTCAACTTTGTTAATTTTGAAAGTTTTGGATTGTTATGTCCTTTGGCCGTTTTTCACTTTTCAAAGGCCCTGGGAACGAGAGTGGTTCTCAGTCTTCTTCGGATGTTGTTTGTGTACATCCAGTGGACGATTTGTGAAGATGCCTTTTTTCAAACGAAATGCTAAACCTCCCAAAAGAAGACTAGATGCAGGGAATACAACTTTAAGCAAGTCAAACTTCAGCCTAGCTGGAACAGGAGAGCTGGGAGAGTCCGTCAATAATGCTCTTGTAAAGTTACAACTCGGCCAACACGAGTTGAGTTTTCAAGATGGCGAATGGATTGCAGAATCTGGTTCACAAAGCAGTTCAAAGATGGAGGTGAAGTCACCAGGATTGCAGAAACTAAATTCGCAGCTCAAAGAGGAAAACAATTATCTTAAGTACAAGATCGAAGTACTATTAGACATGATGGCTGCGAGCACAGCGGACTGCAATGTGATGGAGAAAGAACTCGATGCGTTACAAAGTCAAAAACAAGGTCGTAAAGTGGCACGATAACACTACAATCTTCACCTTAATCAAGCCTCTATTCTTTGAGGAGACCACACATACATGAAGGAAATATTTATTATATTGCACGTCGACTTTTTTCGCAAGCATTACCCAGAAGTGGTGTACGTTCACCAGAACAAGCGCGACTAAATTAAAGCTGTCAGAAATAATTATCTTCACATCTTACTTACTTAATCCTCTTCATTTCTAGTGGAACATAGGCGTCAACTAGAGCACGCCTCCTCACCCTGTTTTTTTGCAGTGCCCTTTGCCTCATCTTCACATCTGAATGGCCCGATTATACTGGAGACGGATCATCCGTCCAGACGGATCATCCATCGAGAAGGATCATCCGTCTAGTATAAATAAGGGAAAGACTATGAGACGAAACTATTGGTATGTCGATTGACTCGTCCTGTGTTTATACCGTGTTTATAGTTATTGAAAACAGCCACTTGCTTCTTGTAACGAAGGTGTAGTTTACGGGGATAGTTCGTCTTCTTCCCGCATTTATACACAGCGACGGATCATCCGTCTTGACGAGTTATCCACGATGATTCGTCTGACAAGACGGACTATCGCGATAGCTCGTCTGGATGGATGATCCGTCTGCTTGCCCATATTTATACACAGACGGATTATCAGACGAGCTATCCGTTCTTTGCCCAAGCTCGTCCTAGACGGATGATCCGTCTCTAGTATAGATTGAGCCAATGACTCGAAAAAGTGACCAGGTGACTCAAAAATAACACCACACCTGGTGATCGAGGGCTTAAGTTGATCGTATGGGTAAGGTTTGTTCGGTAAATATTTACTAATGCACCTCTAATTTATTTCTTTCCTTGAATTTTTGGGTTATGAAATTGCCTCAGTCTGTAGATATGAACAATTGCTCCAATTGATGCAAGAATATTAACCTTTTACTAACTGAGTGCGAGGGGTGTACTGGGGAATATTGGCCGGGGGTGACGTGGCAGTACAAAACGACCGAGAACCAATATTCCCCAGTACGGCTCGAGTAGGCTGGGTTAGTAAGTATTATGTGGCACTCGGGCCAGGCTTGTTTTTAATTTGTTGGCTTTCGAAAACAAAAAATACGAAAACGGTCAAATATGGAAACTGTACGTATGGTGAAATCTCGACCAAGAAAGAAACGATCAGAATGCTCGGATTTCTCTCAAGACTACCTTGCCATATAATAATAAACAATAGCCTCCATTTGGCATGGAAATATGCTCGCAGAATGTTTTTCCCTGGACAGTATCTGTTCCAAGTTTTCCAAGAGCAAAGCTTAAGGAAAACTGTGAGCTTTGAGGAACAGATGATGTCCAAGTCAAATATTCAAGCATATTTTCATGCCAAATGTAGGCTGTTGTTTTTACTGTTCTTTGAATGTACATAAAGAATTTCTCAATTCTGATTGGCTGAGAGTAGTGCAAAAAAGTCTAACACCAGTGCAAATTACACATCATAATTCTGGATTATGATATTTGGCTGAAAGACAATAGGAAATTTTGTAAGCAACTGATATCATGTAAGATGCTGACAAAAATTTTGTGTGAAAACTTCGACAAAAAGTTTCTCGAATGAAAAAAAATATCTTCCAGGAAAATCTTTCGGCGCTTCCTCCACGCAAATTTTTCATGTTTTATATTATTACTAACTAATCATGAATACGGTTTTTCTCATTCAATTGGAATTAATTTGGACTTGTGAGTTTTTTCAACAAGCTGAAATTGAACTTGTACTAAGTGGCTCATGCAATCTCAGCTTTTTGAGAAAACACACTTGAGTAAATTAATTCCAAATTGAACTCAAAATTGTATGATTCCCTGAAGCAAATATTTTTTGCAACACCATGGTATTGATAATAGGGAATATCACTCAGGTCAGTTCCCAGTTTTAAACTGTGGAATATTCATCCACGCGGCATGTTTAGATCAATTGCACACAAGTGCAAAAGTTATGATATAAGCAAAGGATATTCATATTTGGGAGATTATCTGTTTCCATTAAGCTAGAAAAGTCTTGTGGAAGTGTTAGCTTGAGGAAACACTCTGGAGGTTTGAGGAACAGGACAACTGTAGCAAAGTAGAATCCAATGTATTTTAGGGCCCATTGTTCGGGATCGAGCCGGAATAAGGAATAATAAGTGTGGGCAATAATGTGAGTTAAGCATTGTGTTTGGGAGATATTTCCTCATTCCAGGAATCCATGGATTTCCCAATTCCGACTATTCTGCTCCCAAGGAGCAGAATCGCGGGAATATATATCCAGAATATGTGCCGGAATATATTGTTTATTCACACACCGGGGAATGCCGAAACGAAATGCGCCCTAAATGTCTAATGGAGGCTATTGTGTTTAATATCCTTCAAATATTTATTTGCAACAAGGGCATTTTTAAAATTTGATAGAATATCTTGAGGGAATATTCAGTCATGTGAGTGTCTAGACCAACCATTTTCAGGTAAAGTATTTTATTGATTTCAAATTGTGATATACAGACTCCACTGATCGATCTGCAATAATATAATAAAGATCTACAGGCTGCAAAATTTATTGATTAGTCATCAAGAATCAATTATTATTTTGCAATGCAGGCAATCATGGTAGTTTATATGGTAGGCTAAAAGGTAACGTCTGCATACGAGCCAAGTGGCCCATCAGGCCGGAGCTTACCCCGGTTTCCTTAGCATGAAGCGACTGGGAGTATTTCTACTCCCCCCTGGATGGGATGCTAGTCCATCGCAGGGTTACCCCCCAGAATTAAATTCGCCGGTACCCATTTATACACCTGGGTGGAGAGGGGCACTGTGAGAGTAAAGTGTCTTGCCCAAGAACACAACACAATGTCTCTGGCCAGGGCTCGAACCCGGACCGCTCGATCCGGAGACGAGCGCACTAACCATTGAGGCCACCAGCGCCTCCCACAAATATATATAAAAAATATAATACAATATATACAATATATATAAAAAATATGGTAATGTAGTCTCGAGGTAAGTCTGATGTTCTGATTGGTTCTTTCTTGGTCTGGATTTTGCCATACAGACTGTTTTCCATAGAAATGGTCATAAGCTGCATATTTTCAGTTTTTGAAACAATTTAATTAAATATTTTAAGGCCCGAGTTGCCATATAATAAAACTACTTACTAGCCTAGCTTGCTCGAAGCGTACTGGGGAATATGGCCCTTGGTCGTTTTGTGCAGACCTTGCTGCGCTTGGTCTGCACTGCCACGACCTCGGGTCAATATTCCCCAGTACGGCCTTCGCGCTCAGTTAGGAAGAGGGTTATCATCTAGACTGGATATTAGAGGTAATTGGCCATTATTGAGGAAGGGGGGGTTAAATATTTTGTTTCCAACAAAAATCATCAACATCGATTCCTCATCCCATCCCCCCTCAGCCACGTCACTCACTGCCAGTTCCTCCTCAGCCCTTTTAGCTGCGGAAAGGTCCTTCTAGCCAGAACCTGTTCACAAGGCTACAACCTTTTGTTTTATGATGTATGATCACTATCAAAATTTACATACCAGACTTGGTTCAAGTGATACTAACTGATGGGTTTGAGAAATTCTAAACCATATCTTTATGGAAATGTTTTGTTGTTGGTGCACCTGTTATGTTACAACATTTCTTGAGATGTCTAAAGCCCCTTTTTGCCAAGCTTTAAGGATTTTCTCAACGGTAACTTTCTGAGAAAATACAACTTTTTTGACTCATAAATGAGCATAATTATAATTCAAGTGAAGGGAAATCTGCTCCCATGGTGTTCAAAATGAAAACTTTTAATGCTAATTCCACCAAGTAGGGCACAACGTATTTTTTTACAAGGCAACAACCTGTTTTGTAAGCCCCTACAAAACCTTTTTTGCATTTTCTTCCAATTTCTAACATTGCGTAAAGGGCCTTGAAGTTCCTATGTTATTGATGGGACTTTGAGATGACAATTAAACTTATTAAATCAGTCTCTTGTGCATATATTTGGTAATTTATACGACCAAAAAACAAATTCTTTTTTTTTTTTATTTGGATTTCAAAACTATGCTAACTAAACACTAAGGGCCCTGATTCAACAATGGCACATGCGCGCAATTTCAAGCCCGGGTTCATTCAGCCCCTAGGGCCTGAAATTTATCCAAACCCGGGTAGGCAAACCGGGCATAGAAATTTTGTTGGCGATTAATCTGACGAACTTCAGCCCGGGCCTGAAATATTAAGCCTCGGCACCACATAAAAACTTGCGCGCGAAGAGTCCTCAGGACGAAATCAAATGGGCACCGAGTCAACACAAACGGTGACCATATAAGGAGCATTTGCTTTGAGCTTCTCTGTATTCCTCCTCTATATATAATTAGGAATTATATATAGAGCGGAATACAGAGGACGCTAATCTCGCTAAATAATCGCTATCAAAACGCCCTCCAAAGCGCCATGGCAACAGAAGTTATACACACAACGAAGACAGTAAGACGAGTTTGTAAGGTTTTTCCCCGTATTTTTGAAGTTGGAAAAAAATTTTTAAAAAAAAAAAAAATGGGGGGTTGGGATTTTGAACTATTTCCGTAGGATCGATGTATTTCGCATACAAACTCTTAATAATGACGCTATTACGCAATGTCGATGATTGACGGTATACCAGAGAGCTTGGCTACCTGTGGTGTGTGCCTGATTTGGCGGCGCTCAATTTTCCAGCTTTTTGGGAATGGTAACAGCCTACAAGATGCATGGAACGGACGCGAAGACCTGGCTTTTGGCTGCATATCTCTCAGCTGAGAAAAGACGTAGATTTACAAAGAAAGAGAAGATCTCTTCAAGCATCGTCGAATTCATGGCTTTTTCCCTGACGGCCTCGTACTGTTTAAACCTTATCTGCTCATTGAGAGTCGATGTTCTCACACTCTATTTGTGTTTGAGCTTTGAAATTAGAGAGACAATGAATAAGATTCACTATTTTATTGCCTTAGATTCCACTGAAATCGCTTCTGCTTCACTAAGCGGCACGGCATATTGCTTTCTTGCTTGTGTCTCAGACCCGGGCTGGAAATTCCCGTTTCGATTACATGAGACTTTTCATGATTTTTTCTAGCCCGTTTTACACCGGGCTGAAAATCCTATGCCTCGCCTGGTTTTGAGCAACACCGGGCTAGGATTTTTTTGGGTTTTTTTTTTTCCAGCCCGGACTGAAATCCCTTCTCCATGTTAATCGACAATTTGATTTTAAGAGGATTTGTATTCAGAAAGCCGTGGCTGAGAAATTCGCCATGTTAATTCGGCCCTTAACTGGACCCAAGTTTTAAATGTTCTGTATTTTACAAAAGATACCATGGTTGTTTTAACTGGAATTTTCTTACTTATTGGTCCGCCATTACTAACTTATAAAGACTTGAGAGAGCTGGGTCGAGTGGAGAAAATGAACGTCGGACTCACCTAGTTGCCGTGTGTACCACCGTAAAGCCCAAGCTCTCTGGCTTAACCGTCAACATGACATTGCGTAATGGCGTTATTATAAGAGTTTTGTATGGGAATACATCGATCCTACGGAATAGTTCAAAATAAGGGGAAAAAAATAAATAAATCGACTTACCTTTTCTTGTTGTGTGTATAACTTCTGTTTCCATGGCGTTTGGAGGACGTTTTAGGGCGATTCTAGCGAGATTTAGCTTCTCTGTAATTCCTCTCTATATAATCGGTCTGTTAATTTCCGAAAAACGTTAACCGCAGAATTTGAACACCTCATTTAGGTAGACTGTTGTTTTTTTTCCTTTTTTACTTCCTAGAAAAGGGAGGGGGGATTCCCTTAAATGGATTAGTAAGCTTGTAGAGCTGACCTAGCTTGAAATGTTATCTCTTTTTTTTATTTAGCCCAACCCACCCCGCCCCCTTTGCCCCTTATCCAATCGGCGTTAAGTTTTACCCAGGCTACACTCGGCTGAATATTAGTTCGCGCGGTATCTCGGAGGCGGCGTTGTTCAATTAGCTTTCTATAACTGCTGTCTAAAGGAAGTCTGCCGGAGGACATCATTAAGTCAATGAAGGTGCAAGTCGAAGGATTTGCTAGCAAGCGTCGTCCATTATCGTACATGAAGCCGTCCTGAGATGCATTAGACGCGGGACGTCATTTAGCCCCGTAATGGTAGTCCGTTTGGACCGTTGCATGTGGCGATAATGTTGTGCTTGCTTTAGACAGCAAAGAGCCTTAGCCACATCAATTTAGGGCTTAGACGTGCAATGGAGTAGACATTTCTAGCTGCTGTTGGCGTTATTTGGCTTGAAGTTTGATGGGGCTAAGTCTTAGAAAAAATATCTTGTAGAGATGACGTCCTACCTTTCCCGCTCGTGGAAAACGAAGTACATCCGGGACATTGCTATTTGCGAGCGAGACATGGCCACGAACAGAGCAAAGGAAAGCACGTCAAAGGCTGATCGATCGTGAGTAAACCTTTCATTTCCTTGTTTTATCAATTTCAGGCGTTTTCGGCCTAGCTAACTATCATACAGCGCGGGCGAGATTTCTGTTGTGGTTTCCGGTCGATAATTGAGCTGTTGACAACATTTGGCAATTAATTATGTCCGAGTTTATTTGAAGTTCAATCGATTCTCCATGTAGGAAGCTCTCGGTCAGTCCATTCAGGACGATTTAGGCCCTTAGAAAGCTATAGATCAGCTCTCCCGCTGTCGTTTTGATATCTGTACGTTCGCGTTTATTTAGACTCGAATTTCATTTTAAATCACTGTTAATTAAATTGTACAATTCGTGATTCAACGCAAACACGGTGAATTTAGTCTTCCTGGCCTCGAAAGGCCCATACAGAAGAGTTAGTTCCTTTTATTTGAGCTACGATAACCCTTGTGGAGAGCTAGCTCTAGGAGAGAATTGTATCAAGATTATCAGTGACAAGTCAAATTCTCTAGGTATGTTTTTGGAAATACAGACAGATATATATAGAGAGGAATACAGAGAAGCTAAATCTCGCTAGAATCGCTCTAAAACGCCTGCAAACGCCATGGAAACAGAAGTTATACACACAACAAAAAAGTTAAGTCGATTTATTATTTTCCCCTTATTTTGACCTATTCCGTAGGATCGATGTATTTCCCGTACAAACTCTTATAATAACGCCATTACGCAATGTCATGTTGACGGTAAGCAGAGAACTTGGGCTACATGTGTGTGTACGCGGCTGAATTAATATGCGGGAGTTTTGGGCTTTCAGATTTTTAAACCCGTGTTTTGCATGTATAATAAATTGCGTTTTCAGGTCTTTACACGCTGAAATTTTAAGCTAGTGAGTAAATGATTTCATTTTC
>JAHPZR010038178.1:0-5000 GCA_019787425.1 Platygyra sinensis | reverse complement strand
TCAGATAAGGACATGCTCCGGGTACGTCAGATGGGGACAAGCTCCTTGTGTGTACGTATACAACGCATGCTGCAGGATCGGCGTGTAAGCTGTTGCACACGAAGCAGATTGAGGCATCAAATGTGTTGTAGTGGGGACATTTTGCTAGAACAGTGCATACGATGCGACATAAAAAATTGAATTCATTTTGTCCCTGCTTTATGGTCCAAGAATTCAAACCAATATGCTGCAGGGACCAAAACCCTGAGCTCTTAATAAAACTCTTTTGTTTTGCAAAAATGGGCTTGATGAAGAGGTCAGGGGATTGCCCATCCGAAGCAATTTTGTGTATTTTTTTGCACAAACCATGTCCATACTCGAGGGAAAAAGAATAGGGTAATTTTTAAAATTACCTTTGTTTTAATAAAAAATGTAAAATAATTATGTAACCTCAGCGCAGATATCAATAGACTACTTTCGACATATTAAAATTCAGCATGACAACGAGGCTTAGAGGACACAAACAAAGAAAATTGAATGACCATGTTTAATCATTTCTTTTGTTTGTGTCCTCTAAGCCTCACTATCAAGCTGAATTTTAAATCGAAAGTGGCCTATTGTCCTTCCTCTCTCTTTTAAGGACGTTCGCTGCCCCAAAACTTCCCCACGCACCAGATTTTTTTAAAAACTTTGTCTGCAGAAAGAAAATGATAAGTTTTTAGATTAAAAACGTAAAAAAATCGGGGTTGTCCCCGAACTCGTTTTGAAGATAAGGCGTATCGCAGACCATAGCATTTCTAGGATTCCAGTCATTCGAGGCGATTTTGCCCAGATTCATTACTATCGGCATAAAGTTAATTTGAAGAATCATATCTTAGTTATGTGTGTTTAACACAGCATATATAGGCCTATTTGATAGATCTTTGCTACACATGTCATTAAATCAGCTAGAATTAGCCTTAAAAAATACAACTTTTAAGTTACGCACACCTGTATCCACGTACCAATTCGACCCTATTTGAATAGTATATGAGAAATAATTAAAAAAAACTTCCCAGACGGTACAATGTTTTTTTGTCTTTTAGTATCAATGGAAAGAATCAGAAAAGGAAGGTGATTCTGCTGCGAACAAACATTGCGGGGTCACCGAATGCATCCAACAAAAAATTATTCGCACACAAAGTTAACCGTAAAGCGTCATCAGCTCTATATTTTGTTGGGTTGTCGACTCCGTGCGCGCGCTTGAAATGACGTGGCATGCTCGTGACCAATGAATAGCGTGCGGAACTATGAGCTGCCGCAAGTAGCAATGGGCGCGGGATACGTCCATTAAGTAGCCCTTAGTTCCACAAGTAACCACCAGGCTCTTATTACGATAAGTCTCGCCCCCCCACAGCTCGTATTCCTTGGGTTTCACGTGACGTCAGAAAAAACTAAAATTAAAACCTTGAGTGCGAATGATTTCAAGTTTAACAGAGAGAAGAAAACGTTTTGAGGAGAGCCAAAGTAAAACTCCAGATGTTTCCGACTGGTTTCCCGGCCGCCATGTTGCAGTCCCTCAAGCTAAATCGGCTAAAATAATGAACAACAGTGAAGCAAACAATATTTGTATGGACTAAGGTAAGCCATTTTTATTGATCATATCCTCACTTTTAACTACCTGCCATGGATATCTTGTAGAATAATCAGCAAATAAACCCTTATAGATTCGATGCCACATTGTGTTCCTTGTGTGGTTCGTGGAGAGCGCTTGGGTTTCTGCCGTGTGGGTGATTTGGTAAAGCGTGGCCGATACCCTTTGTCGAATAACTCGAGTTCGGAATATCGTACATCCCTGAAACGTTGGCACGTTGCTTATTTATGCACTATTGTCTACGATATTGAATTTCCTGGCTTCCACTATTATATGAATGGTACGTAATTTTTCACTTGCAGGGATAATTAAGCTTACTTGCGTGACGTGAAAACCACCAAATCGCTCCCTCCCCCCCCCCGCCCGGTAGCATACATGTACGCATTGCGGGACCTATTGGTGTAGATCGTCGCGTCGGCAGACAACAGAAGGGCGCTATGTCGCAGATTTGAAAAAGAATCAAGCCTACCGTAGCATCAAATAGGCCTTTTGCAACAGTTGGTCACGTGACCGATAATTCTAAACTTTTAGCTACAGCAAAATGAATTCAGAGCTGGAAAGAGCATGTTTTAAATAACCAGGACACCAATTTCAGACCAATGCCGTATAAGGTTGAGATTTATGACGACTTGAATATTGCAAAAATTAGAAGGTTTGTATGGAAGCGAGGAAGCTTTGCCCTCCAGAAACCTTTTTCGTTATTAATCACTACCAAAAGAAGCTGCTGGCATATACCATTGGAGATAGAAAGAGGGGTTAAAATATTTGGAAAAATGGAAATTTCTAGGCCCTTACACCGAAAGGCAAAGATTTTATGGCAGCTTGAAAACTTGCCAAAATACAAGGATTTGTATGGAAAACCACTGGAGCGTGACTGGAGGGCAAAGCGACTTCTTCTCATACAAATCCTTCTAATTTTTAAAGTCCATAAAAATTCCCCCTTAAAAGATATAAACCTGAAAATTTGCATGTAAGCTTATTTGGAACTGTTCTTTCCATTCTGATAACATTATGCATTACCAATGATTAATCAGTGTGTTCTTGAAAAGCACGTCACGTGACCAACTGTTGCAAAAAGGCCTATTTTCCCGGATCCTCGAAGAAAATAATACGGCAGGTCAACTTTGTTAATTTTGAAAGTTTTGGATTGTTATGTCCTTTGGCCGTTTTTCACTTTTCAAAGGCCCTGGGAACGAGAGTGGTTCTCAGTCTTTCTGCCGGATGTTGTGTGGGCCCTACATCCAGTGGACGGTTTGTGAAGATGCCTTTTTTCAAACGAAATTGCTAAACCTCCCAAAAGAAGACATAGTATGTCAGGGTAATACAATCTTTAAGCAAGTCAAACTTCAGCCTAGCTGGAACAGGAGAGCTGGGCGCGTCCGTCAATAATGCTCTTGTAAAGTTTACAACTCCGGCCAACACGAGTTGAGTTTTCAAGATGGCGACTGGATTGCCAGAATCTTGGTTCACAAAGCAGCTGTCAAACGATGGAAGGTGACGTCACCAGATTGCCAGAAACTTAAAATTCGCAGCTCAAAGAGGAAAACAATTATCTTAAGTACAAGATCGAAGGTACTATTAGACCTGATGGCTGCGAGCACCGCGGGACTGACAATGTGATGGAGAAAGAACTCGATGCGTTACAAATAGTCAAAAACAAGGTCGTAAAGTGGCACGCAAAACACTACAATCTTCACCTTAATCAAGCCTCTATTCTTTGAGGAGACCACACCATCCATGAAGGAAATATGTATTAGTATTGCACGTCCGACTTTTTTCGCAAGCACTTACCCATAAGTGGTGTACGGTCACCAGCAACAATTGCGACTAAATTCAGGCTGTCCAGAAATAATTATCTTCACATCTTACTTACTATGAATCCTCTTCATTTCTAGTGAAACATAGGCGCGTCAACTAGAGCACGCCTCCTCACCCCTGTTTTTTTTTGCAGTGCCCCTTTGCCTCATCTTCACATCTGAATGGCCCGATTATAATGGAGACGGATCATCCGTCCAGTACGGATCATCCATCGAGAAGTATCATCCGTCTAGTATAAATAAGGGAAGGAACTATGAGACGAACTATTGGTATGTCGATTGCCTCGTCCTGTGTTTATACCGTGTTTATTGTTATTGAAAACAGCCACTTGCTCTTGTAACGAAGGTGTAGTTTACGGGGATAGTTCGTCTTCTTCCCGCATTTATACACAGCGACGGATCATCCGTCTTGACGAGTTATCACGATGATTCATCTGACAAGACGACTATCGCGATAGACTCGTCTGGATCGGATGACCATCTGCTTGCCATATTATACACAGATGGATTATCAGACGAGCTATCCGTTCTTTGCCCAAGCTCGTCCTAGACGGATGATCCGTCGCTAGTATAGCGATTGAGCCATGACTCGAAAAAGTGACCAGGGTGACGTCCAAAAATAACACCACACCTGGTGATCAGAGGGCTTACGTTTGATCGTATGGGTAAAGGTTTGTTTCGGCTAAATATTTACTAATGCCACCTCTAATTTATTTCTTTCCTTGAATTTTTGGGTGATGAAATTGCCATCAGTCTGTAGATATGAACAATTGGCTCCAATTGATGCAAGAATATTAACCTCTTAACTACCTGAGATGCGAGGGTGTACTGGGAATATTGGCGCGTGGGTGACGTGGCAGTACAAAACGACCCGAGAGACCAACATTCCACCAGCTACGGGCTCGAGTAGTCTGGTTAGTAAGTAATTATGTGGCACTCGGGCCCAGGCTTTGTTTTAAATTTGTTGGCTTTCGAACACCAAAAAATCCGAAAACGGTCAAATATGGAAAAACTGTACGTATGGTGAAATCTCGACGCAAGAAAGAACCGATCAGACATGCTCGGATTTCTCTCAAGACTACCTTGCGCATATAATAACTAAACAATAGCCTCCATTTGGCATGGGAATATGCTCGCCAGGATGTTTTTCCCCGGGACAGTATCTGTTTCGCACGTTGTCCAAGAGCAAAAGCTTAAGGAAAACGGTGAGCTTTGAGGAAACAGATGATGTCCACGTCAAATATTCAACGTGGGTGTGGGGGTGGGGGTGGTGCGGGGGGGGAGATTTTCATGTCCAAATTGTAGGCTGTTGTTATTTACTGTTCTTTGAATGTACATACAAGCAAATTTCTCAATTCTGTGCTGTGTGGGCTGAGAGTAGTGGCAAAAAAAGTCCTAGCACCAGTGCAAATTACACATCCTAACGTGCTGGATTATGATTATTTGGCCTGAAAGACCCACTAGGAAAAGTTTGGTAAGGCAACTGATATCATGTAAGATCGCTGACAAAAATTTTGTTGTTGAAACACTTCGAACAAAAAGTTTCTCGAATGACAAAAACAATATCTTCC